>CABFOV010002212.1:0-15487 GCA_902141375.1 Timema poppense
TCCGTCACGAGCCCGACAAACCGATAGTGCTACGCTCTATCGGAATATATCTGTCCCAAGCAGCCTGTGCACATCGTTAAGTGCGTACAACCCAAACGGGTAGTAAGACGTGGCGATAGTAATAATAATAATAATAATAATAATAATACAATTGCGCATCTCTTTGTTATCAATCTCATTCTCTGTCATCCATTTTGCGTTCTCACATTCATTAACCAATGAATGCAAATTTAACAATTCAGAATTTTCAACCAAAAACTTTATTTTAGACTTTATCTTACCATAAACATTGGTTACAATAAATGATACGGCACACCGCACAGACTTTCTCTCGCTTTTATCTTAAAATAGAATGTTACTAACAACTCACTAGATTTTTTTAAACAAAATAATAGGGCTGAAGAAATATTACACTGAAGGTGGGAAAATGATCATAATTGGAAAATCTAATCTTATGTAAAGTAACCTCAAGGTATTTTCATGAGAAAATGAGAATTGCCATCTTGTTTATTATACAAAATAACTGTCGAGATATAACATTTTCAAAATTGTCCAAGCGAATTTTGATAATATAGATTTATTATCTTTTTGCCCTTCAGTAAACTAACCTTAAATTTGGGGTTAGACATCCAACTCCAACCCCAGATACCAAGTTTGAGCTTAATCGGCAAAATAGTTTCGGCTTTAGCCCAAAGTACAGACAGACAGACAGACAGATGGCATTGCGAAAACAACTTTTTGGTTTCAGGGGGTTATGAAACGTCAACATTTATCAACACTTCCAGTTCAAGTTTTTTGACGTTCTCAATACTTTCTCTCCGAGGTGTCAAGACAAAGAAAAAAACATTATGTAATATGGGTTCTGACAGCCGTTCCCCCAACCCTTCCCGTAAGAAAACGCAAGAAAATAGGTTATAGTCGCGTATAGAGGAGAGTAGAAAACAATTTTGGAAAAACCATCCTCAGTGCATCCGACCGGGATTCTAACCCCAAGCTCGCTGTCATCGGCAGTCCATTCTAACGTGAGATTGAGTCCTTAGACCATGCAGCCACTGAATCAAGTTTGCAAGTATGGGCGTAGAAGATTTTTGGATGTTATTAACGTCTCGAGAGCACATATGTAAATCAACTCAAAGTCTTCACACACATGGGAGCGTGGACTTGATATCAAGGTCATCTCGTATGTTTCGCAGGTAATGGGTATGTCGAAGCTATAATTCCAGCCGAGTAAAATTAAGATTGGTTTTACTAAACGCTTTCCCCCGCTTCCTCCTCCCAAATATGGACACATTTCATTTATAGTATAACTTTCTCATCCCTACCTCACCATTGTAATTAAATGCCTATAAACCGGCTGGGTAGTGGGATGTGATGGAAATATAAATGATACGAAACAATCGTAGTAATTTCTCATAAAGTATATTCGAAAATATGTTAACAGTTACTCTTAAATGAATTTGTATCCGAAAAACTAGAATGCATTGTTATTTATCATGTAAAACACACCTTATCTTTGGAGCCATTTTCAAATCATTTCAAATTTTCAAAAACCTAATTTTAAAATCACGATTCTGCCTTCAAGGTATGAACATACAGCATATTATACATATCGGGTTTGAATTTAATCAATCAAACTATCTCGGAGATGGCCCCAGTCCATTTACTTTTAAAGGTATGGACTGAATTTTGTAGGAAGAACACTAGTTGGTAGATACTAAGTTATTAAAACAATTTTAATATATTCATAAATCAAGTCCTTTTATCTTCAGCTGTCACGTTTGAGAGATATTATCAATATCTATAGAATAACACAACTAGTTTAGTAAAATGTTACCAATGTTGGCCGCAAATATGTTTGAATTTTCTGAAATGTTCTTTCAACCAAAATCAGGGTATAGCAAGTCTTACCTTGAGTGATTGTACTATGTGTATCTAGATTTCAAGCCACATCATAGTAGAACCAAGTGAGGTAAATTTATTGCTTTTTATAGGGTACAGACAGGCATGCATACAAACAGGAAACCAATATTTCTTTAGTTATGGGGTACACCAAATCCCGAGGTTTTAAAAACCTCCAGGTGGTTCATACCTCATCTGATTCCATCTTATATGGAAGAATCCATTTTTACCCAGCAGGAGTTCAAACCCTGATTCTAGCACAGGTGGTGGATCGGTGGATCTTCCCGTCATCAGCAGTCTAGTGTAATACGAGAGTGACGCCTCAGTCCATTTGGCCACCAAAGTAGGTGGGAAAAAAGAGTAATACCACAATCCTGGGAAAGGGGTTGGGGGGTGGAGGGGGAAGGCACGTCAGTACACCCTGGTTGTATGGCTGTATTCGAACCCCTACCTCCTTGTGATCCGGAAGCCAGACAAGACGAGATTGACGCTTTTATCCGCGTGTCCACCTGTGAGATTTGGTGAGTGAACGAGGCATTAAATAGAATCAAGAGCGTCAAGGTCAGCCACCAGCTTTCTCCGCCGATGAGTCTTCAGGATATTAACGGTCGGATCCCAGCTGATGACTTGAAGTAGAACAGGCGGAATGGAAGTGGCTACGAATCAATTTATATTAACAGGTTTGACGCGCCAATAACGTAGGATTTAAAAAAAACCACTCGTGTATAACACCAAGATTTGTTGCCCTATCCCCCTCTCCTGCCAACCACGTATTACAATCTCTTCGGGCTGTACGTATATAAATTAATTTCGCTGATGAGTTAGGTATGAGGAAATTTAAATTTATAGAGATTATACCTGCATATTCGTAGAGAGAGAGAGAGTGGAAAACTATTTAAGAAGAACCGCCTTCAGTACACTCGACTGGAATTTGAACCTCAATCTCCCCGTCATCAGCGTTCCAGTTGGCCTATATTGCGAGAGTGACGTGTTTGTGCATGCAATATTCAATGTGGGTCGTTTATAAATTACTACCTCTAGCTTGGTAGGATTAAGAAGCTCAAAATTGAGAACAATTTCACCTCCATTCTCGTACAAGAAGTATGGCAAACAATTGAGGAAAAAAGCTACAGTAGCCCCATGTTTTCTTTGGTGCTGACTGACAGCTTTGAAAAATTACCAAACCAAATCATGTATCCCTACGCCGAAGCATACTATCTGCAAAAAACATGTGTTTAGCAGCTGTCACTTCTGACAGTCAAAATTTAGGTGCATACCTATATGTTGACTGTCATAAGTCAGCTGTGAGCTGTAAGTCAGCACCAAAGAAGCCATGGGGCTACTGTACCTTGGTTACACCTAGCCACTGGGATACAAGCCCCGACCTCTCCATCAGCAATAAATAATACTGAATAACTTGAGCGTTTGTGTACCGATGTGGGTAATCAAGGTTTTTAATGACTCAACCTAAGGGGTAAGGATTGAGAGGATGATTTATAAATAAATTCACCTGTTTTCATATGGATGGTAAAAACCACACTGATGAATCGTGTGTGGAAAACAACCACTTGTGATTCCAACCCCAACCACCTAGTAACCGGTGATCCAGTATATAAACTAATAAATTAATATCAATAGATTCAACTAAATGTAGATGAAAAATGACACCTGGACACGGGAATTGAACCCGGGACCTTTTTCTTAGTTACCCGTGTCCAGGCTTCATCGCTCAACCGTCTAATTAAATTGAAGTCCGCTTCAGTGTCCAAACAGTCTAAGGTGTCACTCGAGTGTTAGACTAGCCTACCGCAAACTGAAATATCGGGTTTCGATTCCCGGTTTATACTACAGAGGGTGTTTTTTTTCCTCAATGATTTCCCACTCTCTTTCCACTATGACGTGGGTAGATAATCTCCAAAATGCTTTCTTACTTATCCCTACTTCATTAGAGTAATTATCTTATGTGCGTGTATCAGGAACATGTAGTAATGCGTGGTGATGAAATAAAATTAAAGATATCCCCAGAAATGGCTGTACCCGTAAGAAAAGTTGTATTTCCTTAATTACTCTGTGCCATCAGGAACTCGAAAGTTATTTGCCCCACTTACAAAAGTACGTCACCTATCCCTATATTTAGCTAGTTATATCCAGTCCACCTCATTACACCCTATCCCTATCTTTAGCTAGTTCTATTCAGTCCACCTCATTACACCCTATCCCTATCTTGAGCTAGTTCTATCCAGTCCACCTCATTACACCCTATCTCTTTCAGATTCATTCTAATGCTATCCTCCTATCTGCGTCTAGGTCTTCCCAAAGATCGCTTCCCATTGGGTTCGTCAATCAATACCCTGAACACGGTTCTAGAATCTCCCATCTGCGCTGCATGTCCTGCCCACCGTAATCTACGAGACTTGACTATCCTAACACTATCTTGTGTTTAGTGATTACATATAATAATAGTAATCTTAAATATATTTATTTATAATTTTTTTTTTCTGTACAAACAATCGTTTACAAAATATAATTGTTAGCCAACTGAGAGTATTTAGAAATTTTGGAAAATCAACAGCACATAACCCGCCTCGGTGGCGTAGTTGGCTAACGCGCTAGTCGTGTTGAGCTCGAATGCTGATGACGGGGAGATCGAGATTCGAATCTCGGTCGGGTGAACTGGGGGTGGTTTTTCCTAAATGGTTTCCCACTCTCCCTCCACGCAAATGCGGGTTCACTTCCTCTAATTCAACCTTCCCAATTCCTAATCCATTAGCGTAATTAGTACTTAAAGCGTATAACCCGAACGGGTAGTAAGACGCGGTGCTAATATTATTATTATTATTTTTAACTGCACAAAATTTTAAATATCGTTAATATTATTCCTCTCCATATTTTGAGATCCACGAGATTCTCACACTGACAAACCAGATAGATTCATCCCCAAAGTTGATAACTGTTATCAGGGGCCATGTGGTGTAAAGCATAAGACTAGAATTGCGCTTTTGTTAGGCGTTCCTTTGAAGCCGGTTTTCAACATGAGATTTATTGCTGCGCTATTCCCATCATATCTCCACACTAATGTGGGTCCACTTCATCTTGAACCCTAGTCCTCAAACCTCAGCTCTCATATTAAGATGCTAACAACACATGTGTGAAACGTACTAACTATACAAACAATGTTGACTATATTTGGTGTGGGTTGGATCAGGAAATGTGCGGCTGAAAATTCATTTAATACGTATCCGTAGAGTGATAATTCGTACAAAAATAAGTAAAAAGTTTTCAAATAAAATAACATCATGTTACTAAACTTAATGGAACATAGTCCCACTAATAATTTGCTTAGAGGAAACAGTGAACTATTTTATTTGAAAAATTGAAAACCAACGTTTTAAATACAAATGGTCACGGTGACTTATTTTTATGGCACTATTATATAATTAGTGTTATTAATTTGGTACAAAATAACGTTTATTATAATTGAAGATGAAAATTGGTTCATGCCTCCCTAAGATAGACCATCAAAATTGTATTGCATAATTTTAACAGGTGTATAATTATAAGCTTTAAATAGTGATTAAATTAATTCAAATCATTACAGCTCAAGGGCTATAATAATTATTAATTAGTATTATAAATATATCGTTGGGTACACTTCATATGAATGTCTAGTTATACTAAATATCAGCACCATACATTACTTTACCTTAACAGTGGTATTCAAAAAGGATAAAAGAGCAAGTTTATTAGTTAAAACTCGTGAACGTAATGATTTGAATTTATTGAGTCACTATTTATAGCTTAAAATTGTTCAAATTGTGCAATTACATTTTGATGGTCAAATGACCTTTAAGAACTACCCGAGAGCTACCCATGAGGCCTAAAATGTGGGTCTAGAAAAAAAATACGGAATATTCTTGGACAGTGAATCGCACGACGTTGCACTTTGTCACACGACTTGACACGAGAAATGGTTTTAAAAGCACGTGCTAAGCACGTCTCTCGTTTTCTCTATTGCCCCGATTGGAGGATGAAAATATCTTGAACCCCAAGTGTTAGCAAGACTGATGTTCTTGTGAGATTTCTTTTTTTTCCTACGCTGGATCACCATTTGGAGTTTTATTTTATTTTATTACTTTCAAAACCATGGCGTTTTAAAATAAGTGGTAAGAATCAAGACGATAATCTTTAAGAAAGTGCACCCACACTAGTATAGAGCTAAATCATATTTGGGAAACACACCCCTAGTGTAACCGGTCGAGGTTCAAACCCCGACCTTGTCAACACCGTTAATCCAGTATATTGTGAGCTTGAGGACTTATACCAAACGTGAGAACATATTCTTTTACCGACTGCCACTAACAATGGTTGAACCTACGAGGGAAATACCTACAATTTGAAGAGTATCTTATGTACACTCGGTTCACCCTGAACGGTAGCATCTTACCTTGATGGATTACACCATGGTCCTATATTATAATCTGCCCCATAGTAGAACCATTAAAGATAAGCTTAACTGTTCAGGGTCAAATAAACGTGTATGTGGGGCATATTTTCCCTTCTCTTTTCCTGACGCACGAGTAGTACCCTGAATGATCCAGTTAGCAACTTAAAGTTGTGGAGACACGCTTAGGTTTAATGAAGCGTAATAGCAATACCACAAATCTTTACACATGTTGAATACTCCGATATGGTGTATGTGTATGGTTTTTTGCGATGGAAGTGCCCTTCATGCCTTTGCAGAATAGTGCCACAGTTTTTCAAAATTGAAGAATTCCCAATCGGAAAGCCTTCACTATTGTTTTGAAAAATTTGCGTACTAGCGGCGTACTTCCTAGTGCTCATACCTCATCAGACTGAACAGGCCAAGAACACGTAAACGAATAGGAAAACCTTCTAGAGCACTCCCCTACTACGAGTACACGACGAATTAGTAGATGTACCACTGTTAAACAAAGAATAGTAAACAAACATTGCAGCTCTTTGGTTTCCATCACTATTACTTTCAACGTGTCCGGCATCTGCACCCGGGTGATGCTGCAATGAAACTCGAATTTTGTCAATGGATACACGGTCATTGCTGATTAATACCAAACACACTGTTCAACTATGGGGCAACCTTTACCCGTGAAGGGATTAATAGCAGTTGATACGGTAATTTTCGGGCTGAAGAAAATTCTCATGCAACTGTAGAAACTCATTTCTTACAGCGTTTTGCAGTAAATGTGTGGCGCAGTGCTATCAACGATAACTCAATTGGTCCTGTTACCATTGACAAACGCCTAACAGGTGCAAAATACCTACAATTGCTGCAACATTTAGTGACAGGACTTCTAGAGGATGTTCCTTTGGAAAAAATGGCAGAGAATGTATTATCAGCATAACGGAGCTCCGCCACATCATGCTCGTGTAGTGATTCTATACCTGAACCAAACATCCCCTGGGCGATGGGTTTGCCATGGTGGTCCGATTTATTGGCCGCCATTCTCTCCAGATTTCATTCCCTTTGATCATTGTTTATGGAGATAGTTGGAAACGTAAGTTTACCGAACAAAACCGAATACATCAGGTGAACTGATTGCTTGCATTTTGTATACTGCTACTCGTTCAATAGAACGGCACGTTACAGTTAAATAAACGATTCCAAATCTTAGGGAACGATTTGTAAAGTGTATTGAGTTTCACGGTTCAATTTTCGTGCATTTGTTAGAAACACGTAACACATGAAACATAAATGTTCAATTCAAACAGCTGTATTTCCGAAACTATTGAGAGTAATAAACAAGTTCATATAACTTAAAATTTCGCTGTACAATAACTCATATATTCGTTTCCCAAAATATTTACCTCTCCTCCTGACTCACCTGGTATTCACATATATACAATTATTTACATAAATTAAATTATAAGTGTCGGTGACCTGGTGGTCTAGGGTTAAGGTGTCAGGCTTCTATGCTGGCGGCCGGGGTTCAATCCTCGGTCCCGGCACAGATTTATCTGATTACCAAACCCTTCCTTCAACTCTGACAAGACATCTTGTGAATGTGAGGAATGCCAGGCCTCCACCGTGGTTCGGATTCCACGTTAAACTGTAGGTCCTTCATTTCATCTCACAATCACCCTACCATTACACATTAGCGTAAGTGGGTATAACCCGAACGGGTAGTAAGACGCGGTGCTAATAATAATAATAATAATAAATTATAAGTATATATATATATTTATGTTTACAGATTGATCCGTAGTATATTTTATCCCACTTAAGTGAATCAGTAAACTTTCTTAGAGCACAATTATTTAGCTGCGAGTGTTGCGAGATATTTCTTATATGGTTTGTTTCAGTGTATAATTTATAAAGAACCGACGGACCACGAATATCGTCTTTCTGACCTTAAATTACCTGCGGGATGGAGTTTGAGCATTTTACTTATACAATAGAGGCCACCGATTTGGGTACTATTTGGAGTCAATAACCACTTATTTCTGGTCATCCTGTATTTCTGTTCCAAACCAGGTGTGGCTACCGATATGTCTTGGGGAGCAGTGAAGGGTGGATGTAATTCAATAACTAACAAAAGGTTCTGGTCTGAATCCCACGAGCTAGGGATAGGAGTAGTATTCATACACAACAAGACAAGGATAGGGTGCCGTGAGAACTTGGAATAAAGAGTGGGGTTCTGTTATTTAATCTAGTGTTTATTCTTTTGAACTGTGTATGTCTTTTTACCCTTTTCGAACATCCGCAACAAACAACACTTTTTTTTTTAGTACCGCGTCTTTTTTACCCGTTCGGGTGAACGTTTATATACTGTTTACGCTTATGGTTTTAAGGAAAAGTAAGGCTACATTTAGAGGAAATGTACCTGCCTTTTTATAGGGGGGAAATGGAAAGCTATTTTGTAAAAACCTTCCTCAGTTCACTTGACCGATATTTGAACCTAGATCTCCCCGTTATCAGCATTCTAGTCTACTGTGAAAGTAGTTTTTTAGAGGGTAAGGGTGACATCACTTTTAAGGACAACCCCTGCTTGAAGAAACGAATCTTCATACTGCAGCATTTATTATGGAAATTGTACTTCCGTAACTTCAAAACAATTCAATTATCTTAAAAAATGTATTGGGACCTTATTAAAAGTTGACATAATTGGTTTGAGAAAGGATACCTCTATGGTTCTAACTATTTACTTTGGTTTCAAAGCCACGACATTTTGCATGGAACGTCGCTTAAAATGAGCCACTTTTAGATTTTAATCTAGTTTATTTTAAATTATAAGCTTTTTAATCCTATAGGATTATAACATTTTAGAAAACCTTCAGAGGAAATTTTAAGTAAAGAGCGTTATAATGTAAAGATAATAATACTTTGATCTGATGTGCTAATAATGTATATTGTAATAAAAATTAATTAAAATAGTGTTAAAAGCATTTAAAGTTTATAAAAAGTTCAAAAAGAATGAATATACATTAAAAGTATTGAATTGCATTTATAAAAATATCAAAAAGATTGAATAAATTCAATAAATCAATCTTTTGTTTATGTATATTCAATCTTTTTGAACTTTTCTATAAATTGCAAATGAATTTAACAATATTTTTATTAATTTCTATTACAATATACATTATTAACACATCAGTTTAATAATGTCTTATTATCTTTACAGTATAGGATTATATTGATAATTTTCAATTCCATTTTTACGTGTACCATATAATGAAATAACAAACCACGTCTTAAATAAAGCGGTATTTCTAGACGTCTGCATCAAGTGTCAGTGCTCCGTCTGGCAGCGCCCTTAAGTACACGGGATTAAAATAGTGAATTTTAAGGTGATTCACCAACGTTTGCCTGGAGTAAAGATAAAAAATAAATCACTTTTAATTTTTATTTTTTTAATATAGCAAAGTTCTTAGTCTAAAGAATCAGGAATGCGAACTATGGGACCAGCCCGACTGGTTTAAAGAATGAAGTGAAAGAGTATATCTTGTCTTACGTTTCAATGTTGGGATTAAGTTTCAATGATAATCTGACAAACAAGATTATTAGCTAATTAATTTATGGAGGTCAAGGCCAACCAGGACCAGTAAAACCAACTGCATAAGTATTTGCTTAAATGAAAAAAAAAATACCTTTGTAAAATTATTAAGTGCGAAGTCAAGTTAAGTGAGAATGATTCTGAGATAAGGACTGAAAGTATACAAGTACAAGTATTAGTACTTAACACTCTAAAGTGCTCGTCTAGAATTGTTTAAATTTTCATCCATCACTTCTTACGATTTGTCAGGGTTGTCCGCATATTTAAACTAATCAGATGAAAAGGTAGAATTTAGACGAAGTGTACCCTCATTAGAATAAAGTAGCTACTAGGAAACAATTTCTGGAAAAAAAACCACCTTAGTACACACAATTGGCTGAGATTAAAAATCCTTACTCCCATACCTACAGAAAAAAAAAAACATACTAGATGGGAGTGGGACTGACATCTTTGTCCATCTGACCACCGAGGCTCTCTCTCAGCGTGTGATAACTGATAAATTACTACAGAGAGTATCTTTATAAAATTGTCTTCACGTGATAGATTTTTAAACATTAAAATTATAAAGGTCAAATAAGTTTTATTTAGGTACTTCTCATTTAAGTCAACAACCTCAAGGTTGGTTTGATGTTGTTTCCAGCCATCTGGAACTGGTCAGCTCTTCATCTGGCTAGTGTGGCCTGCACGGTTCGCTATAAATCCCATGTACTAGAGGAGTTAAGAAAATGTGTAAATTCCTCGTTGCCTTCCACACTGAATATATATGAGCAACCGTTAAAGAGCTTACCAATTTTACTGGAATGTTATTTTTACACACCTTCCAGGGTTCTTTAACACACAAAAATCAACATGGGACCGACTTGCTTTACTTCTCCTAAGTAAGTCATGTTACGGATTTTTATCGCTCAAGAAAAATCCATCGACCTCAACTGGGATTGAACCCACTCCCGAATATCGGGTCCTGAGGCGAGCACTTTACCCCAAGACCACCGAGGTCGACTTGATTTGTGAGCTGCCTGTGTGTAGCTGGATAAATAGTTTCTGTGATCTATAAATTCATGCAGCGCACTTCAGCTGGCCGTGTTTACTGTGCACGTCCAAGTCTCCGTACTCTTGTCAAGAAAATCTTCATATTATATAAGCAAATTAATAAGTTGGGCGGCTGTCAAATTGTTATGTTTTATGTGCGCCATCTGTTGTATAAAATCATGCATACGTGTGTGTTTAAAGATAACATTTTCTAAAGCATTCAACATCTAATGAACAAGCTAAAAATATTCAAGATTAATATTTCATGGTGACCTGGCGGTCTAGGGGTAAGGTGTCAGACTTCTGTGCTGGCGGCCGGGGCTCAATCCTCGGTCCCGGCACAGATTTATCTGATTACCAAACCCTTCCTTCACCTCTGACAAGACATCTTGTGAATGTGAGGAATGCCAGGCCTCCACCGTGGTTCGGATTCCACGTTAAACTGTAGGTCCTCCATTTCATCTCACAATCACCCTACCATTACACATTAGCGTAAGTGCGTATAACCCGAAAGGGTAGTAAGACGTGGTGCTAATAATAATCATATTTATTTATGTTTGTTACAAATTAAAGAATTTTTAATTTTATTAATTCTTACTTTTTTCTTGTACAAATTTAAAACAAATTGTTGGCAATATTTTATCCCAGTCTTAACCTGTAATAATTAGAAGTAGAACATGATAGGGGATACGGTTTCAGACGTTACATAAGCTACTAAAACTAGTTTGAAACGTTAAATTATGTGAGCTGCAGCTGCCCCTTTTCATGATTATATTGATACAAATAAAATAATACTATTAATAAATAAAACTTCACTGCAGTATTTATTTTTCAAGCTACACATTTTTCTTCATTCTTAAGGTAAGATGGAAAGGGACGTTAGAAAAGGCCAGTGTTTCTTACGTTTTATGGCAAAACAGTTTTTTGGCTAAAATAAATCAAATATTGCTCCAGTACAAATATAGTTTTTAATTTTCTTCACATTCTTCCAGGTGATAACCAAGTTAGTAACATTTCTGGTGAAGTGCATCTGAGCTCATATTATTATATTTAAAAAATTTATTTACGACCCTCCCCCCCTTTTATAAAATAAAAATAGATCTCTATGAACAATTGAGAATATATTTACCAATATAATTAAAGTAGAGTATAACTTTTAATGATTGTTAACCGTGAAAGAGATGGTATTTTAAAATCCATCTTTATCGTGTTCTTACTATACATTATGAGAAAAAAAACCATAAAAAAGTACTATCTACGAAAATTTAATCACTTTCAAATAGCTTAAATAGTAATCCAGGGTATAAAATGTTACCGTGGGAGAACCCTCAGAAAAACCTATTAGTTGAGCCCTCTCTCTGACTTCCAAAGAGCTCCCTAAGCCCTATCGCACAGTTTAAAAAAAATATTGGATTGACTTTCTTGAATTTATAAGCAAAATAGGATGTTTTATGATGATTAAATTTGTATAATTTGTTATTAAAATATTGTTAAAATAGGCTTATAGTTTTCTGAATAGAAACAATAATTAATCAACATGTATTTAAACTTTAAAATATTCTTGTAAAGCCAACTAGTATTATGATTTGTAGGTTAACCTAAAACTCTGAGAGCTTTTGTCAAACAACATTTAGTTTTTGTCCCATGTATACGTCAGTAGCGTAATCAGTATTTAAAGTTTGAGAATGCTTGACTACCTGATGAAAGCACTCACAGGAATTGACACAAAATAGGGAAAGGTGGTTTAGGGGAGATAGGAATACTGTAAAAAATATTACCATGCTACTCTCCGTGCCATTTACTAAATTACTAAATTATATTTGATTTAAAATATCCCATGTTGCCCTTCCTACCATGTTCTTATTGTACTGTACATTATGGCCAAGAACATCAATGATAAAAAAATACCTGCTTATATTCTGAACAGGTAGTAATACTCGGTGATAAAAAAAGATAAAAGTATAGTATACAAAGAATAATCATTTCAACTTTTCAAACAGCTTCTAGAGTCATTCAGGGTTTAATATCTGACTGAGTTGAGCAACTCCATTACACCTACGTTTTCAAAAAAATTCCAGATTACCCTTCTAAAAACAAACAATAATGTAAGTAAAACGAAATAACATAAATTATTCTAGAAAATATTGGAATAAAGAGTTTCAAAGTTTAACAAAGAACCGAAGGGGGAAAAACCACTTAAAAAAGTAGCATCACGGTTCACGGAGTTTTGTTACTAGAAGTGGTTTATTTTAATTGTTACGTAGCCAGAAGCTATTCGCTAGTTTTTATGTTCGTTTACTTAATTAGGTTTTTTCGCCTGCCTTTACAAAATTGTATAGCTTACAGGGAAATGTTTTTTCTTGGAGCTTAGGTAGGTTCGTGCAGTAAAAATTATTGTAGCATACAAATAATTTTATCTAGGAGACGTTCAAAGAGCCTTTGGGGGGTGGAGGGGATTCAAGCTTCACTTATTTTTGCTGACAAAGGGGAAGAAGATGTCCGATCAATGCTTACGTAGGAGAGAGAGAGAGAGAGAGAGAGACAAGAATTTAATTACCAGTTTAATACCTTAAGTTTAAATACATTGCGCAACAATGTTTATTCTTATTGTTTTCACACCATTATTTATACCTCTATGTTAATAATTACCAGCAATTTATAAATTTCATAAACAATAATGTTTTTTTCCTGTGAACAGATAACAAAATAAGTAGAAAAATACTATGTAAGCAATAGAGGGAGGTCAAGTGCTATATTTTGTTTGCTTACAATACAGGGTGTCAAAAATTGCCAAAAATATGCTTACGTAATACCTGAACCCTCCCTAATCTGTATCAGTAAATTCAAATCATTGAGTGCACTGTTTATAAACTCTAAAATAAGTTAATAATTCTAAGTACAATACAATACGTATTATTCTAAGTTTCTGATATTGGATAGGAATGTTGGAAAGTCCAGCCAGGAAGGCTTGGGTACGTTACCAGTCTCAGAGTGTCCTGACTTGATAACGAAATAAAAATATCATTTTTGTTAGCTTTTCTTTTCCATTAATAGATAGGCCTAATTTTTATTTTGATATCCAAAACGACGTGTTAGAGCAGTTGTTCTTCTTACAGACCGTTGCTTACTTGATATATAATTTTTTCTCTTTGGGTTTTGATATTTCACCATTTCAATTAATAGCACACTATCACTCTTGAAGTCAATGCACAAAAAAAAAGGGGGGGGGGGCAATGAGCCGTTCACCCTGCAAGCTAACTCGTCTGTCTTCTCTAATGACACTTCTCTTTGGATGCAAACATAGAGAAATGTATACTATGATGTTCCTTTCTCTATGCTGCAAAGTATAGAGCCTCACTCCACTATTAGCCCCTGGACAGCATTGTCTTCCATTTATATTTTCCATTTTTTCGTTTCCTATTCTAGAGAGATATATGGTTTAACAGACTTTTTTAATCTATATTATAGCAGGAATATGACTATGTGCTCTTTCCGCGAATAAATAAAATAGCCTAAGCTGTATACAATTTTAAAAAAAAGTTTGCAAAAAAAAACTACTTTCAGATCCAAAATATAGTTTTAAAATTACGAAGAACTAGTTTTAGAATTATTTCAGAATTTATGGTTTTTGTTTCAATGTTCTATTTTTAAAACTCGCTGAATAAAACGTAAAAACAATAACATGAGAAATCCTATATTGTATTGGTGGGACGTCACAGGTAAGCAAGGCCGTTAATAATACATACATGGTTAAATAAAACCCTTTTTTTTTAATGTTATGTGAACAATTATTAAATTAAATTACATTATCCCGGAAAAGACATAATAGGCTTATGGCGTTAAAAAAAAAGAACATTTTATTAAATTAGTAGTTAGCTAGAACTTTCAACGACTATCGTTTTTACCAGTTATAAACTGCACTGTGAGAAATTAATAATATGGTTGGTTGGTTGTTGTATTAAGTGTAATTAGTCATCCCCAGGCGAAAGAATCGACTAAGTCAACTTTCTTGCTTATCCTAGTCACAGAGTTTGTACTAAAGCCCATCCACAGATTAGATTTCTTAGGATTCTTGTGCAAATCAACACATCAAGAATTAAAACAAACAAACTTGAACACTTTTTTTTAATCATATTTCGAACCTCGTCATAATAGCACCTATACGTGCATTGATTAATGTAAATTAGACATATATATCTGTGTGAACACCACTGTGGTCTATTGGTTGGAGTTCCTGGCAACAGATCCAGAGGTCCCGGGCTCAATCCCCGGCTCTTTCAGATTTTCTCTGAAGCAATGGGTCTGAAACGGGGTCAACTCAGTCTAATGAGGTCAAATGAGGAGCTGCTTGAATTTAAAAAAAAGTAGCTGCTCTGGTCTAGAAAACTGAGATTAACAGCTGTAAGGTCCATTGTGCTGACCAAATAAAGTTATCTTCGCCAACAGCCAACAGACGGCGGCTACTAGGTCGGTATGGATCAAATGTGGGCTGATGCCATATGGTTATATATATATATATATATATATAT
>CABFOV010002212.1:15542-42951 GCA_902141375.1 Timema poppense
CTAGTACGACTTTAATTCAGTAGCGGATTTAGGTTTGAGGACGCCCTAGGCCCGAGACGATATGGCGCCTTTTTTTTGTAACAGTATATATATATATATATATATATATATATATAAATATGTGTGTGTATGTATGTGTGTATGTATGCGTATTTATGCTGGAAAATATTAAACCACCATTAAGTGTAAAATGTATTTTATTATTTGCTTGGATCGTTGATTATATTATTACAGTGTCCAAAGTGATGAGTGACTTATGGTCGGTAAAGGGGCAGGTGTTTGATGTGTGGTTTAGTTGTCAAAAATGTCAAAACTCAAGTGGTTTAGCTCATTTTGAATTATTTTATATCTTTTGTCATGAGTATAGTCATGAACAAAATGTTCCTTATTGTCTTATTTGTAAAGTTTATTTAAATATACTAGGGGTGAGATCCTAGAACTTTAGAACCCTTGAATATTTAGATATTAAACCTCTTCAAACACAAGATTTAAGAAAATCATACAGATCTAAATATTTTTGAAGCTTTTATTATGTTTAATATAGGCAAATTTAGCTCAATATAATTTAGAACGTAAGTTAACAATCATTCATTGTTCACTCAATCAATGAACATAAGTTCCAATTTTAAACAAAAAATTCTCAATTAAACACGATTTACATTTTTTATAGTGACTTATGAATTAGTGAGAACAAAATAGGAATTGAAAAAGAACAATACCAATGTGTAAGAGTTAGCTATTCCTAATGCCTGTCATGTTTTCTAAAACTCAGAATCGAAATTCGGATTCGAGAATATTTAAAGATTATAAGGGGGAAAAGAAGGAAGCTCGCATAAGACACATTTTCCAGGACAACTTTTATATCTCACACCTCACGAGGACACCAGAAAATACTTTTTAAAATATTTAAATATGATCGTAATCTAAAGTGATTTAGAAATGTTTCACTACTGTCTAACAGATGACAGTACTAACTCGATTTAACTTAATTGGACTTCAACCCTTTTTCGACCGTACCCTTCAATTGATTCATAATAATATTTAATAATAACTTAAAATTAATTAGTTCAACACTTAGGAGTTTAAAATAAATGATATATTTCATGATAAACTCTATTTTTACAAGACACCAATACATTTGTTTTCCCACTAATGTAAGTTATGATGTTCCATTTTGTTGTTTCAGTTTATCCACCCCTGAGAGCAGCCCTCCATCGTCCCCTGGCTAGAGAAAAATCCAGATGCCTCGTGACATGACAATTTCTGGCATTCCACCAAGTTCACTCCAGCGCGCAGATAAACATTTCAAAAATACCACCGTGTAGGAAAATGTTGCTTTCAAAATTTGTTGGCCTTCACTTTAGTAGATGTTGGCTGATTTGATTTCTTACTGTCAACCCATGTTTTAAACGTCTGCGTTAATAGCTGCGAGGATGAGCTCAACTTGAACACGTCAGTCATAAAAAAAAATGGGTTACATGGGATCTTCTGAATACCAGAATATGGATAAATATTTGTTTAGTTTTTTGTTGTTGTAACCTTGTGTTACTACTTGTGTGTACTATCTGCAGATTTATATATAGACGAGGAAGGTAGAATTTAGAAGAAATGTATCCAATTTGAGTAGGAAACAGGAAAAACAAAAGCATCAGTATACCTAGCTGTGATTTAGCGTCACCAGAAAATAAAACTATGTTAAACTGATGCCTTTGCCTGTGTGCCCACTGGTGTGGGTGTATTATTGGTTAACATGTGGAATAAAAATGAAAATTATGTTGTTATTACATTTAACATAATAATTAAAAATTTATTCCAACAGAGGTCTACGGATTTTTCTTGAACGATAAAAATTGGTGTGACAATTTCCATCGAAGCGAAAGTAAAGCCGTCGGTCCCATGTCGATTGTGGCATGTAAAATAATCATAGAAGGTGTGTGAAAATACCTTTACTGGCAACATCGCTTTTTTCTCCTTTTTCCTTGCTTAAATTTAGTGTGGGATATCTAATTTCAAAAAACCCTAGGAGGAACCTTATGAAAACTCTAGATATCAATTTTAGCCCAATCTTTAAATTAGTTTCAGCTCTAGCTTCGAGGTATAGACAGACAGACGGCATCGCGAAAACAACTTTTTTTTTCTTGTTTCAGGGGTCATGAAACGTAGATATTTATCAAAACCTCAAGTTAATTTTTTTTTTACGATCATAATACTTTCTCTCCGAGGCTTCGAAAGAAAGTATAAAAATGAACACACATAAATACAAACTGCACTCTCCATACACAAATACGGTTTATTACGTTATTTACAAAAATACACCTCAGAGGTAATTTCACAAGAAAAACCCCGCCAACCCGTGCATTCATAAATCACCTCTTGTTGCTGATGTGTCGTCCAATCATTCGTTATTATCGCGTTACTACCTGTTCAACTTATAAACATACTCGTATACGATCATTGTTCTGATGGAGTAGGGATGAGGAAGGAAGCATTTAGAGATAATTTACCCAAATTTGCGTGAAAGTCAAGTGGGAAACCATTTGGGAAAAAACCACTTTCAGTAGACCCAACTGGGATTCAAACCCCAAACTACCGGTATTCAACAGGTCCTTCTAACACGATAGTGACGCCCTAGACCATTTGGTCGCTGATGCGAGCATCCAATTGTTGATTAGTCGTGTATTGATTGAATGAATGTTCCTTTTGCAAGATCGCTTCGTATATATCACACGTAGAAGTCAAACTAATTCACAAACAACGTCAACAATATCAACAATGCCAGGCCTCCACCGTGGTTCGGATTCCACGTTAAACTGTAGGTCCTCCATTTCATCTCACAATCACCCTACCATTACACATTAGCGTAAGTGCGTATAACCCGAACGGGTAGTAAGACGCGGTGCTAATAATAATAATAATAATAATAATAATAATAATAATAATGGTTGGGTAAACTGTGGCATAAACCATGACATAAACATACAAATTTGCTCCCGTCACGCGTCATTTAATTTATTTGAGGTATTTAAATTGCACTTTCTGAACCGACTGATTAGATCAGCATACGACATATAAACTAACTTAAATCTAGAAGAAAAACAACATCCTTCCCCCAGCCATTAAGCTCATCACTGTGAAAGGGGAAACCCATATTTCACCAATGATCAATTTTTCGGCCATTTCAGGAATCAAAGCCGAGACCCTTGGATCAATTTTTTTTTTTAAACACGCTACCAACTGAGCTAAGGTGTCGTACTATGCAGTGCATTGGTCAATTCTGCGATTAATTAATTCAGGTGTTGGCGAGCAGAGAGCGTTGAGGGCTACCATGGACCAAGCGACGCAATGACCAATCATTAAGCTACAATGAGCTGTTTGAGACTCTGGGCCCACTTAACGCTCTCATTTCACAAGCATTTACAATGCAGAGCAGACAAAACACGGTGGTGAAATCTAAAATTTGAAAATATTATTATAGTTGAACTTTTGTGTGTGTCTGTTTCATTTCAGGGCTCCCTTCATCCTAACCCCTGTGTGTACATGTTACACCTGCCTAGTTACGGCACTGACAATGTCCTACTGAGGTACTCGTAGCTTACCCATTTGTAAAGTGCAAAATTTAGCACATCCAATTAAAATCATATTTATATGTGAATACATTTTTTTTTAGAATTACCAAGATAGTAAAAACCATTATCCAATACAAATTTACACCCACTTAGTGAAACTACCCGTTTCATGAATTGAACAAATTTCTGCCCATTTCATGAACTGTTCTCTTTTCTTGACTACTTCACGAATTTGGCAAAGAGCTGTATTATTATTATTATTATTATTATTATTATTATTATTACTTTGTTAGGGTAAAGTAATTAATGTTTAGGGCTGAAATTTGATATAACTAAACATTAATGTAAAGTATACCCAAATGAAATATTTATAATATTATCTAACTAATATTAATAGTATCACTATTATAAATATTTAATTATGTACAACTCAAATGAATGCCTAGTTAAGCTAAATTTGAGCCCCATACAATAATTACTTTATCTTAACAATGGTACACAAAAAGAACAAAACACGTTTGATCCCTTATAACGTTAATTATAAGAAATCATTGAATCATTATTTATAGCTTATAATTACAAACTTGTTAAACCTATGCAGTAAAATGTTTACTGTCGAATGAACTTAAAGGATCTAGACCAAGTTTTGTGTGTTCATGTAATATTAATAAATTTGATGGAATAAATAGCTAAACTATTATATTTATTGATTACTGCTATAGGCCATCCGCATCTAGATATAACTCTTTAAATTTAAAAATGACACTTGTGCAAGGGAATCAAGCCCGGAATCTTTGGATTACAGCATTGGCATACTGAGCCAAATGTCCCGGGTTTTATTCCTGTGTCGACGTGTAATTTTTCAATTTAAAGAATTAATAAATTTGTTTGTCTGATCTTAATTTCAAAGTAAGATTTTTTTGGAAAGTTATTAAATTAAGTGAGTGTAGCGTGTAATTAATCTTATTCATCTTCACAATTTTTAATAACTAAATAGACAAACAAAAATAAACTAACTTGTGTAAAAATATAAACTTTTAGAACAAATTGAACAAACTTCAAATAAATGTCTTACAGAGAGCTAAATAAAAAAAAATTGGTCGGCCAAATCTGGCCCAGATGGAGTGTTTTCTAAATCTACCTTCTTGCCGCGATTCCACTGTTTATAATTCGGTGACTGGAGGAAAACAGCCCCGTATTTGGGATCTCCGCACTTGCCAATAGAAAAACCGTCGACTTCAGAGTGCCCGCACATCTCCACGTGTTAGCCACCATCGCTTGGAAGACAACAGAACAGCGTTAAAAGCCCCGAAAGCTAATCAAGAAGACAGCAAGTTTTGATTTCCCAAGCAAGCGAAACACCACCGAGAACCGTCAAGGTCACAGCGCTATCATCGAAACGAAAGTGGCGAGCAACAGATTTCACTTCGCTCAGCAAACTAAGAATCCTTTAAATTTCTCAAAATTGTATTGACACTTTATTTTAGTTTTTTTTATAACTATAGAGATTTAGACATTTATTTATATAAACAGAAAAATAAAGTTTTGCCTAAGAAGGAGGAGGACTAAAATATTTGATTACTTGAAGGAAAGAAGAAACTTCTGAGAGCTAAAGGAGAAGGCAGAGGGCAGGATTCATTGGCATTCTAAGTTCACGGAAAAAAATAATGAATTTGTTGTAAGACAGAACACTTAATAATACAGTTTATTATTATTATTATTATTATTATTATTATTATTATGTGGAGCTAAGCTTCGGAATTTCCAATAGATAAAGACGTGCCAAAGGAAAATTAAAAAGCCATTGGTCTTAAAATTATTTTACCCCAAGGCAACGGCAGGCAACATATAGCATGAGAATGTGTGAGAGAGAATAAGTGCGTGTGTGGAAGAGAGTGTATGTGTGTGATGGAGTGTGCGTGAAAAAATAGATGGATTGCACAAAACAATTTTCTTTCAGCAGCGAATCTTACTACCCGTTTGGTTTAAACGCTTATATACTAATTACTCTAATAGTTTTTAAGGATGAGGAAGGTTGTACCGCCCTCCTTCTCCTCTAATGGACAAGGGCAGGGGCACATATACATAAACTAAAGAGGGCAAGAAACAAACAACAAATGATTAAATTGCAGAAGAGCATTAGGACCACATAAACATTGATAGGTCTCCAGTTAGACCTATACAACAATTTGTTGTCATGAAGCCTTCCCAACCATCACCCGTTATTCAGTATTATCAGTCAAAGGGAAAAAGGGGCGAGGATCCTTTGAGTTAATAGAAAGACTCTTAACCTGTCATAGTAAATTAAAGATTGCAAGTAAAATAAATCAATATTTATTTTAGAAAAGATTAACAATATATATATGAATATAGGTAACAATAGATAATGAAATAAATAAAAATGAATATACGAAAAATAGGGTTATGCCCATGGTCGTACAGTAGTACTGTTGCCATAACAACATTTGTACTAACAATTACATTCACGATAACATACGACCCCTCAATGGGTCTCTGCGGCAACCCGCAATACCTTAACAACCATAACTCGCCGCCACAGGCTAACCATCCGCATTTCAAAAACGGACGTTATCGTATGCTTTATAATTACAATTTATAAGCATAACTATTCATGGCAACCAAAAAAAGAGATAGTCAATGATTTATTTTAGTCATAACCATAAATCCAACAAACAATATTTAGCCGTATGGGCTATCAACATTTTCCATATTACCCAGGCATTCGCCTTCAAAAATGTAAGATAAAAAACTTACAATAAAAATGGCCCTCATTCTTTCTAGCCATTAGTTACCAAGCCGGAAGGGCAAAAAATCCCAGTAATACTGTTAACATGTAATAAACAATATTACGCCATTTTTGGGCTACGTAATTCGTCATTTCTACTAAATTAAAGAATCTACCCAAAACAACAGATGAAAGTCCAAAATTAATTTTGTATTGTACTGGCCAAAAAGGAATTTAGACCTAGCCTTAAAATTTACAATTAAACCTATAGCAAATTTCAAAAAGAGTAATGTTAACTAGTACGGCCGAAACTGAATTTATACCTTGGGAAAAATCCCATCCTAGAGCAAGTGTCAAAGACACGGATGATTCAAGAAGTGACCTTATGACACACACAACATCAGTTTATAAACAGTTATTCTCTGAGGGGAGGGGAACATAGGGGAAACGAAAGAACATAGAAGAACAATCACACGGAACAGAGGGATAGGGGCAGTAAAGAAACAAATAGATCATTGGAGAGGCGCCTAGAACATCACGTGTCCACCACTAGATCGCTCCCATGAAGCAACGGGAGACCACCGCGCTCAAAATGCCACACCTCTAATTCTTTTAGTTATGTCTTTACACTCGGTGCGGAAACAGTGCGCGCGGGCAGGGATGTTTGTTGACGAGACTTGAGACACACTGACCGAGAAACGGGGCACTTTTGGTGAGTCCAGTATTGTTTATTCTTCGGTGTTGTAGAAATAGTGTTATTTTACTCGTATTTTCTTCATGCTTGTAATGTTGATGTCAAGCAACGTTACAAGGTTATATTTATAGGAAGTGCATTTGTATTTTTAGGAACCTCCATGGTTGTTGGTGTATAGTGCAAGTAATACAAATTCTATCTACATCTAGGAGGGGGAGAAAGTAAGAGAGAGAAAGAGTGAGAGAGAGATAAAATGTTCCTCCACCCGGGTATCTTGGGGCTAACCCTAAATCAGGCCCTGATTATTCAGTGTCTATCATTAAATAATATGTAATCAAATTTTACGTACCCCCTAAGATGTCTTCGCTTACCCCAGGTTGAAAACCTCTATTCTACGATTACAGTCTACCCCTCTAGCCACACGTCCCCGATAATGTGACTTCCAAGAAGCAACAACCTCATCAACAAAGGGAAATGGTTAGTTTAGATAACCTTACTTTGTATTCTGTCCTTTGAACCTTATTGTGTTTTGTGGTTCTCTTGAGACGTAGACAGACTTCAAAAGACATATCTGTATTCCAAACAAACACCACAGGCTAGATTTTATTACTTGTTGATTGAGATTCTTGTAGGAAGAACACTTTTGAGAATATAAACCCTTTTTTTTTCTGTTGTCAACATTGGTAATATTTTACTTATATCGTTACTCATTTTATTAGCATTATTTTATAGGTATACCCCCTATTGATATTATCTATCAAAAGTGGCAGCTGCAGATTAAATGTTTTAATGTAAGAGTATATGAAAGTAGCCCAAGTAACTTTGGTAACTTTCTACCAGAATCCTACCATAATTGCTTATTCAAAAGTTTTAGACCATCGTATTTTTTCCAGTTTCTTTGTTCTTGCTCATAATTTTTTTTATGTGTGGTCAAGAGTTTGATTATTTTTATTTAATAACTGTGTTGGTGTAATGAAAGTACTGTGCATATAAAATAGTGCAATTGTTGAAGAGCCTTAAATTTTAGCTTAGTTTGTAAGTGTGTCATAGTGGTACAAATTGATGGATCTAAAAACCTAAGACCTAATATTTTACGCTGAATACTTACACAATTTGTTTGAGAAAACTTTACAAAGTAATAGTAAATACTAGTAATAATTGAGAATTTTATTCGGAAGAGTAAGTTAATAAGACTTTTTGCTGTCAATTATGTCAATAAATTGTCCTTTTTTTTCATTTAATAACCCCACGAGTTTCAGATTTAGGTGAAACTATCAAAATCCATACTGCTGAGCCACTAATCCCAGAGCCAAGTATTAGTGACGTCAAAGAAGCTATTATTATTATTATTATTATTATTACTAGCACTTCTTCTTACTACCCGTTCGGGTTATAAGCACTTACGCTAATGTGTAATGGTAGGATGATTGTGAAATTAAATGGAGGACCTACAATTTAACGTGGAATCCGAACCACGGTGAAGGCCTGGCACTCCACATATTCACAAGCTGTGAGTAATACACGTTTTGTCAGAGGTGAAGGAAGAGTTTGGCAATCAGATAAATCTATGACAAGACCGAGGATTGAACCCCGGACCCACAGCACAGAAGTCCAACACCTTACCCCTAGACCGCCAAATCACCCATTATTAAGAAGTTAAAGATCCATAAAGCCCTAAAAACTCTGCTCCAAAATTTATTTAGCTTTCAAATATGGCCACTAACAACGCTTTCATCGCTGATAATCAATCAGCTGGTAAAACCTTAAGGGGGAAGAAAGGTAAAATGTGCTAGGGTCTATATTTTTCAGTTGTTTTTTTTGACAAAACACATTTATTTTGGAAAATATAGATAAAATGTTGCTTCAGTTTTTTGAATAACTGTCACGAGAATTGCGTAATTTGACCAAAACATTTTTTTATTTATTTAAAAAGTTTCTGGTCAAATTTTTCAGTGCTCATAACAAGTAGGCTTATTCAATAACTATTGATATTTCAATATGTAGAAGATTTATCTGAGTGTGAGTTTTTTTACCTACATGGTTTTCCACTCTCCCTCCACTAAAATGCGGGTACACTTCCTCTAACTTCAACCTTCCTTACCCTGCACAGGTACGCGCTGCTAAAAAAGTTTAGTTTAACTACTGAAGAAGTATTTTATTAATGTTGGCCAAAATATAGTTTTATATTAACTGAAAAACATTAATCTTATCTCACAGTACCTTCCTGCCCTCATTATCAACGTATTTATAAAAAATGTATAGATAATTTGGTTTACCATGTTATAAAGATAAAATATAATACAAACTAAATAAATGTTTAGATGAAAATTTCCCACATACATAATTATATATATTTAGCACCGCGTCTTACGACCTGTTCAGTGATCAGGTAATAATTATATGTACTAATTACGCTAATGAGTTGGATTTAGAGGAATGATATCCACGTTTGCGTGGAGGGAGAGTGGAAAACCATTTTGGAAAAATCACCATCAGTACACCAGACTGGGATTTGAACCACGATATCCCTGTCATTGGCAATCTAGTCTAACACTAGAGTGACGCCTTAGGATATGTGGCCACCGATGTAACTTAACATATTCACATATACTATAATTTAGGAGATAAACCGGTAAACATTGCTCATAAAGAGTGAACGATTGTTGTGTTCTCCAAAGTGACATATAAGGCTTCCCGAAAGAAAGTGTCATCCACAGATATTTTTATCAAAACATTCACAAAATGTAAGGGTGCCCAAAAATGTTGTTATATCCCTCTCTTCTGAAAATCACCTTTAATTTGAAAATAAATAAATTCAAAAAAGCATAATTTGTTTATTTATACCACAAAATTATGACAAAAGGCTCAAAATTTCTACAATAATATGGGAAGGAGTGAACCTTGATGATCTACCCAATAAGAAAGTATAAAATTCGTACGAAAAACATTGTTACGTCACTAAAAATAATACAAAGCATTCGGTTTTATGTTAAATCTTTTTTCGTGAAGGAAAAACCAAACACTAATCAAGTGTGAAAATCTCATGCACCATCAATTCTTTACATAGCAATTCATAGTTTTGGGAGAGTACTCATTATCATTTACTATAATTTCATACTCAACGTTTTTATCACTAATGAATAGAGTTATATCAGTGCTGGATTATGCTAGTGCGGGCGGGGTATGTAGCATAATATTATAATGAGGCCCCAAATTTATAAAAATGCACATAAATATTAAAATATAAGTAATTTACTTGAACAGTAAAGTAATGCAATATTCTTATTTACTATTCAACCAGTTAAACGTCAGTACATTATTCAGAGGTGGTTTTGACAAACATAATAAGTACCTAAGTGTAATGAATAAAGTAGTAAAACAATAATTTTCCATTTACACCAGACAGCTTAAAAGCAACTATTTTTTTAATGTATTTTTTCAAATTTTCGATGCTTTTTTTATTTATTTTTTATTGAGAACTCTCAAAAACGCGAGGCCCTGAGAAGTGCGTGGCCCGTCGCATATATTATTTTGCTACTGTGTTAATCTGGTAGTATACTGAGTTACGTCATACTAAATCCAGCCCTAGTATTAAACATAATAATATCTTTAATCGAAACCATATATAGGGACACTTGCGCAGCGCACGTAAGCCTATGGAGAAAACTAAATCATCTACACCCACTTTGATGGGCGCATGATCTAAGGAGCTACTCTCGCAATAGTCTAGACTGCCAATGATGGGTGGATCGTAGTTTGATCCCAGTCGGGTGTAGTAAACGGTTTCCCACGCTCTCTCTCTCGCCACGCAAATGCGGTGCACGTACTATACATTTAACCTTCCTCATCCGTAACCCATTAGAGTGGTTAATGCATAAGCGCATAGTTTGGATGAGTAGTAAAAAGCAGTGATAAAGGGAAATCGGCTACAGACAAATGAATAATTGATATAAACACTTAAGCTAAAAATTTAAAAAAAAATTACCTTAACTGGATATTTATTTTTACAGGTGCACACTTTAGCGTATTGCATCGCTCCGCAACAGCTTGGAAAATATTTCAGATTTGAGCTTTTTTCCCAATTTCACACGAAATAATGAATCCTTTAGCATATTCGATGCAATATGGACAAGTGAGCAACAATATTTAAAAAATTAGGTACTTACCGAGGCGATACGAGAGATACGAACGGGTGTGCTCCTACCTAAATATAAATTGTATTTCTTCTCGCATCAAGATGAACCAGTGAGTGAGTCACTGTGTTTCAAAATATATTTTCACACGTCTGAAAATGTACTTAACTGTAGAAGACATCGTGTGATGTAACTCTTTCAAACGCAGTTTAACGGAATTCTGGAATAATTTGTAGGTCGGGTCAGTTCCAGTTCAATCTTTCTTTGTCTTCGCATGTTACGAAATCAGGTAAAATACCTGTGAGTCAAATTATGTCTACACCTGGGGTTTTTCACAGGACAGACAACTCATACGGGTCTACTCCAGGATTTTTTTTCATTAGGAAGTCAACTGACACAGATATACTCGTGGAGTTTTTCACTGAACAAACAACTGACAGGAATCTACTCCTGGAGTTTTTCCCTGGACAGACAACTGACAGGATCTACTCCTGGAGTTTTTCCCTGGACAGACAACTGACAGGATCTACTCCTGGAGTTTTTCCCTGGACAGACAACTGACAGGATCTACTCCTGGAGTTTTTCCCTGGACAGACAACTGACAGGATCTACTCCTGGAGTTTTTCCCTGGACAGACAACTGACAGGATCTACTCCTGGAGTTTTTCCCTGGACAGACAACTGACAGGATCTACTCCTGGAGTTTTTCCCTGGACAGACAACTGACAGGATCTACTCCTGGAGTTTTTCCCTGGACAGACAACTGACAGGATCTACTCCTGGAGTTTTTCCCTGGACAGACAACTGACAGGATCTACTCCTGGAGTTTTTCCCTGGACAGACAACTGACAGGATCTACTCCTGGAGTTTTTCCCTGGACAGACAACTGACAGGATCTACTCCTGGAGTTTTTCCCTGGACAGACAACTGACAGGATCTACTCCTGGAGTTTTTCCCTGGACAGACAACTGACAGGATCTACTCCTGGAGTTTTTCCCTGGACAGACAACTGACAGGATCTACTCCTAAAGTTTTTTTATTGGGCAAACAGCTTAAACGGCTCTACTTCATGAGTTTTTTTTTTTACTTTTCAGACAACTTACACGGATTTATTCCGGGAGTTTTGATAGCATTTTGTTTAATATTGGTGTTATTTTTAAGTACTGATTTTTTTAACCAAAGGGACAGCTTCATATCGTATAACTTGACGTATAAATACGTGAAAGTAGATTTACAAGATGTTCTTGCTATTAGATAAGGGCCTTCCTATAAAAAAATTGGACAGAACTTCAAGTTCAATTAACTGAACTAGGTTGTGAAACAATACTATTTCTAGTGTAGGACCTACCTAAATGTTAAATCCATAAATTATGTTAATAAAATGTGCATCAATAAATAACCTAACATGCAGAGATGGAGTGACAACTAACTCCATTAAATTATGTCCATGAAGTTACAAATAAAAGAAATCAACGTTGAAAATATTCTTAAATATGTACGCACAATTATAGCTACATTATAAAACGACTTCCTGCGCTTTATGGTAACAAACATTATTTTTTATATTTCACTCAAGTTCAAGTACTGCAATACATTTTATTTATAAAATATCACTATATGACACAAGATTTTCAAATATAAATAAACAATAATTTTGATTAACTGTTAATCAAAATATTAGCATTTATATTTAATAAAATGTAGTCTTAATACTTTTTTGTTAGAAATACTATACTGGAATGTGAAGAAATAAATTGTGAATATTGCATATGAACAGTAATACACGTCTTGTGTGTATTTTTGGCAACACTACCCCCCCCCTCCCCCCATTTCCTCTTACATTATCCCGGTGTCAGTTGTCCGCCCTAAGACAACACTTAATATATCCTTAGTCAAAAGTATGCTCCCCTCTAGCACCCCCTCCAAGTAATGGACGTTGAATAAGTTCATAGAAAGTACAGTATTTTAGCATACCAATATTGGTAGAAATTATTTCAATTAGTTAAAAATATTTAGACATCGTAAATTCAGAAAAACTCATTATATTTAAAGGTGTTTATTAAGATTTAAAACAATATACAGAATCAACATCATTATAGTATATATTTTGTTTGTCCAATAGAAGAAAAGTATAATCAAAACAATTTCAACAGCTCACTTTAACTGATCATTAATTTTTTATCAAAGGGTAGAATGTATTTTACCTATGTCATGGTGACCTGGCGGTCTAGGGGTAAGGTGTCAGACTTATGTGCTGTTGGCCGGGGTTCAATCCTCGGTCCCGGCACAGATTTATCTGATTACCAAACCCTTCCTTCACCTCTGACAAGACAACCTCTGACAAGACATCTTGTGAATGTGTGGAATGCCAGGCCTCCACTGTGGTTCGGATTCCACGTTAAACTGTAGGTCCTCAATTTCGTCTCACAACCACCCTACCATTATACATTAGCGTAAGTGCGTATAAATCGAACGGGTATTAAGACGTGATGATAATAATAATAATAATTATTATTATTAGCATCACGTCTTATTACCCGTAATTATTATTATTATTATTATTATTATTATGTCAAGGTAACGTTTCCCCTAGTGTCATACCAATCCTCACTACCAGAGTATGTCCGGTTGCTTACTTCCAGGCGTGTCGGGCGCTCGTATTGGACTACATGCAACAAACATATCCTTGATATCTACAGGTAGTCGAGTGGATTGGGGCTCACTTAAAGCAAGAGGACTTAACCATCCTAAGGAGAATGGTGCATACATTCGTTTAGGTAGAATATTTGTTCATTAAGTAGGCTATTTGAAAAATATCCTCTTTTTTTCAATAGTTTAGTCAACAAATCTTTTTGCGCAAAAGTAGCATAAACGTAAATCAGATATGAATGTTTATTTCCTAGTGTTTAAATTATTACTAATTATTATTGCAGTTTTCAGTTTAAAAAATCATTAATAGGCCTATATATATTTCAAGCTAGTTCACTGGATTTTAAAATGCATATTCGTTTACTTAAAATACTCTCAAAGATATATTGCGTCGTATTTATTATTTATGTTTCAATTAGCTATTCTTAAAATTGAAGCACGAGTGGATTCTGACAAAAGTAAGCCTATATTTGATTTCTTGAGATTTTAACCAAGTAATTCGTTGATTGTACAGTAATAATATAGTAGAGAGAAGCTGTTTAAGATAATACCAACATATTTTTTGTGGTCAACGAAGATAACATTAATTTACTTTCCTTTTTTAACTTGCATCATGTCTTACTACTCATCCAGGCTATCCGAATATTTTACATTAATGTGGTAGGGACGATGTAGGTATAATTTAACCGATATATACCCACATTGGCGTGGAGTTAAAGTAGAAAACCACTTAGGAGAAAACTCACCATAATTACATCTCCCCTTCACCGGTAAACTACACAATACTAAACTGGTTAGTTCGTATGCCCACCTATGCAGTTAAATTTTACTTATAATTGTTTTATCATCATTGATACTATCTATAAAAATGTAAATCTGCAGATCACATGACTTGAGGTATTTTTAATAACGTTTTAACTAGCAAATACCACCCTTAAAACCATGTTCTTACTATAAATTACCTAACCTGGTGGAGTTCTCGGTAACTAACGAGATATTTTGAGCAAAAGTTAAAATGGTGCTCCCGTCATGACGGCTCTAACTCAAATGATGAATTCAAAACTAGTCATGGCCTTATATCCACGTGGACAAGTGAGTTAAGATGGCTGTATAGTAGAGAACTGGGATACGTTACAGACGTTTAGAAATACAGTATTACTTTAAGAAGTTGTTTGATATTTTAAAATATTGTTTTCAAAAAAGTGTAGGCTAAATCATCAGCTGGTTTCTGATAATTTAAAAAGTTTACATTTTGATTTTAAAGGTTAAAAAAAATTCAAAGGTTATTTACCCAAAAATATGTACTTTTGAGAAAGGCCTAGCATTCTATAGGGTCTATCTGGTCTTCCTCAATAAATAAATCATGCCTTGATAGGGTCACAACAGAACATTTTAAGATAATGTGTGATTGCTTTATAGGATTTTATGTAAGTTGGCATACATTAGTTAGAATAAACTTTTAACTGGTCAAAAACCTGCTGATAATTTCAGCGTACATTTGGTCGATAACAATATTTAAAAATATCAAACCACTTTTTAAATACTGTGATATATCTAAATGTCTGCAACACGTCTCAATGCTCTACTACACAGCCCTACGTCGTATAGCTGCCAACATGGGTAGTATTAAGTGAATAAGACTAGCCACCGGCTAATTAATAATTATTATATAATTATTAAGGTGTACTGAATAACATGAAACGTAATACAGGAAGGTGAGACTAAGGTATCATCGAGTATAGGTATTAACAAAGTTAAGGTAATATCGACTATAGATATTTTTGGGCTACGTGACATGTAACACAGCACCTATTCAAAGTTATTAGTTGGGTCCATTAAGAGCAAACATTGGAAACGACACCTCTTGAGAAAGATTATAAGCCTACAGTTAGAATATTTGTAACCAGCTACGATGGTCGAATGCTCTAAGTCGTTACACTAGCAATAGACTAAAGATTGTCGTTGACTGGGAGATTAGGGTTCAAATATTGATCGAGTGAAAAAATTGTATTTTTTTTCCTTAATTATTTTCCACAATCTCTCCACAGAAATGCAGGCATATTTACTCTAAATTTTACCTCCCTTATTCCTATTCAATTATTGTAAATATACGAATAGCCCTCAAAGGTGGTAAGAAGCTGTGCATAATTTATGTATATTATGGCCAAGGCCCTAAACTGGCTACTTCGAGAATTGGATGGAGTCTCCACGCGTTGTACCAGCTGATCCAGCCAAATCAAGAAATATTGATAAAAGAGAATTTGAATTCGCGTTCTGGCCAGCCTAAGTGCGAATTGACCACGCCATCCCGGCCAGTACCTGAAGTGCCCCTTTAAATTCACGTGTTTGCGACACGATGATACATGTTTGTTTACGGTTTCGCCTTGTTTTTCTAACCTAGACTAACCTAACCTCCTCAATTATATGTGATTTGTTAAACTTACAGAAAATGTTTATAAATTACATGTAATAAAATATTAATGAGTTAAAAAAAAATTGCTTTAGCCAGTTTCTCTTACGGCTATATCTAGAACCAAAGCCTTACCTACTGGTAAATCATAATATATTTCGTGCTTTGGTTAATTTCGCTGGATTAAGCTAGAAGTGGCCGATCACTTCGTGAACTGGCTTAACTTCGTGTTTTGGCCGTGAAACACACACACACACATATATATGTATATATATACATACATACACATATATACATACATACACATATATACATATATATATATGTGTGTGTGTGTTTCACGGCCAAAACACGAAGTTAAGCCAGTTCACGAAGTGGAGCCGAAACAGTTAGACAATTAGTAACTTTAAAATTAACACCCTAATTGTAAAGTAAATATTTACTTGCTAAATAAAAGCAAATTACATACTACACTTTTTCACTTCTTGAAGATGATGTCCCTCAGGTGAGCTTTACCGGACGTCAGGCAAACCTCATCACGCTGTCCGTCACTTTCCTCAGCATAGATCGTATAATTGTTTCCACCCCACACTGTATATATATATATATATATATATATAATTTCAGACATTTTTCAGGTATGCGCCATCCCCCTTGTGGTGTTTGAGCAAACAGCGACAACACTCACGTGAGTAGAACTGCATGAAGGTGTCTGTATCCATGAAGCCCACGTCACGTGGTGTCACCGGGAGTAGAACAGGCGTCTCCAAACCGGGGACGTCTGCCCCTCGAGGACGGTTCAGCAGCGACATGACGAAAAACGCAGCGAACGACCACTTCACGACCTCAACCGGGGAGAACACGCTCCTTTTCTGCTTGTTGTGCTAGGCAACATTTCGTCGGCGGCTCGAGGAATATCAGGCCGCGTTCAGAAAACCTCTGGACGAGACGAAACGTAACGGGGGCGTATCCACTCGTCTGTGTCCGGGAGAGACCAAACTAATACCTTGTCACACATTGGTAAAAGTTTCCGTGATTAATTCCTTAGAGAAACTTGTAACGAAACAAGGATCATGAAATATCCTAGGACGTGGCTACTATAAAATATTTCCTTCCTCTGTTTCCACTTTGTCTCTCTCCTTTGTACTTTTTTGTATTTTTTAAGGTCCTGGCGACCATTCATGAGCTACGTGGTGGGTTTTTATTATATTTTCCCACCCCTAACCTACTGAAAGCATCATTCAGCCCGCCAGGGCGTCATTGTATTTCTGTATGAAGTTATGTTATATGTTTCTATGTCGTGTGTGTTGTCGAGAGCCCCTCGGGGCTTGTGTCAACTGTTTGTCCTCTGTGTTTCTCCATGTTTTTATTCATGTTTATAATTATATGTTTACAAACAATAAATAACCCTTACTAACTAACTATAAAATATTCAGACACGCATTCACACGGTCATTGCTTACATTCTTGTTTTATGAAAAGTACATGTGACCAACAAAAATTGTTTGTGTATGCATTCATGAAACTTTAATACATATATTGAAGAAGAATAAACCCTATTTTTAAAATTTTAAACGCATCTATAAAATAAATTTAAAATAAAACCACTTCCTTCGAACTTTTTCTTTTTCTAAACAACAAATATACCTACTTCGTTTTACTTTTATTTTATAAATACAAGGAAGTCAATGTTTAATTTGAAGTATACAGGGGGGAAATTAGGGAAATCTAAATTTTAACTCAAATTAAGTCGGTACTGCCATCTGTTAGACAACCATAAGACCTTTCTAAATCACTTATACCATGGTTAAAAGAGGTCTCCAACACATTTAAATTAATTTTAAAAAGTATTTGCTGGGGCTCTTACAGGGTTTGAGATATTAAAGCTGTCTTGAATAAAATGTGAAGTGTGACTTTCCCTCGTCCTTTTTCCCCTTTACCTTTCATTTGCTAATTCAAGACAGCTTATATATCTTCTGCGCATGCGTCCATACAATAGATGAGAATTTTTTTTAAATGAAGAGTAAAAGTTACCATTTAATTCTAGGACACCCTTGACAGATATTCAAGAAATGTTGAGATCATCATGCGAAGAAAATTAAACTCTATGTTCCTACTGGAGCAATATTTTATTTTATTTGGCAAACAAAAAATTGATATAAAAACTGTAAAATTATTTATCTAAGCTCTCACCTTAAATCTGCACTGTTAATACTCGTATATTTATATTGATAATTGTTTTATTTAACTCATTTTATTAATGATACGTTTTACTTATGGTCACATTAATTCAAGAAGTACCCACCTACCCTGGCACAGACGCCCCTGTGCAATGTCTTTATACACATATTTATTGTTGTCTCTAGATTCGATCGCAAGATAAACCCTAGTTCTGCAATTATAGTGATCTCCGTATCCTTTAGACCTCGGCTGATTTACTCCCACAACGTGTGAAGACAAGATGCTGTCAAAAATAATGTTTTTATTTATCATCAAAAATATATCGTTATTTTTTACTTGATTGGAATATATAATCGTCACCTTCATCTTTCAAAATTGATTCCTCCCCTTCTCGGAGTAAAGATTAATCATCTCATTCATAAATAATTGATGAATCAATATGTACTGAACAGTTATGTAACTACGCATTTTGATTTTTTTTTTAAACATAGCACGTCAAGAGTAGAGTAAGCATTTGTTGAAGGTAAGACTTACCAGTACATAACAAGGTATCTTGGGGAGGAGGTTGATAAAAATAGAAGGAAGGACACCAGCATTAGCATGGGGAGATAATTTTTAAAAGACAGAAAGAAAAACCCCGTTTGGTAAAAAAAAAGTATATTGTCAAAATTTTAACCCTGACCTCCCTGTTAACAGGAACCAAGAATAACGTGAATCTAACGTCTTAGACCACTCAGACACTGCTGCGAGTAAAACAAATTTTCGAAGTGGTTAACTAAAAATAAATAAATTTGGTAATGATCTTAAAACTAACTCCCTGACAAATGTGAAGTGCCCGCTCGTCTGAACGCACCCATAATGTGAGAGTATTAAAATAAGCAGAAGCTCCTCAACCTCCCTCCCCCCCCCCTTTTAACCCTCTCCCTCCCACGTAAACCAAACAAACCTATCTGCCACGCTCCTGTCATCTTAGGGCGGACCATTTTATGACGCCGAGCGCCGGTCCGCCAAATAGTTCTTGTAACGTCGGAGAAGATATATGCGTCAAGAGGAGTGAAGAGTTAAGGGGAGTCTAAGGGGAAGGAGAGGAGCAGGGGAGAGACCTTTACAAATATATCAACACGTTTTATAAATATGTTTACCATTGGTCAACTTGTCCACTTTTAGAGTTTCTATATTCTTAATAGTTTCAATTCCGTACGTTCGGAAAAATAACTAATTCAAACAGAAGTTTTACAATCCAATTTTCAAAGAAAGTACCCTTTACAAGATACAAACTTTTTGGCTGTCAAAATTGATAATATTTTACTATTTTATTAGTACTCTATTATAGTTATTACCCACCTCGGTGGCGTAGTTGGCTAACGCGCTTGTCGTGTTGAGCTCGACTGCTGAGGACGGGGAGATCGAGGTTCAGAATCTCGGTCAGGGGAACTGGGGGTGGTTATTCCTAAATGGTTTTCCACTCTCCTTCCACGCATATTCGGGTTCACTTCCTCTATTTAAACTTTCCCAATTCCGAATCCAATAGAGTAATTAGTAGTTAAAGCGTATAACCAGAACGGGTAGTAAGACGCGGTGATAATATTATTATTATTATTATTACTATAGGTATTGTAATATTTATCAAAAGTGATGGTTGCAGATTACACAACTTGCCATATGAATAGGGATGTGAAAAAAAGTTATCATTACCTTACTTATATCGATATTTTTCTTTTGATACTAGTAATTTTTTTCTTGATACTTATTTCCGATACTTCTATTGATATTAGTACTCGCACTCCGGTATCAGAAAGAAACAACCTTTTTGTTATCTTCACTCATGCTTGGAATAAATGCTTACTATGGTTAAAGAAATGTACAAAATAGATTGGAAAAATATATTACTAATCATATTTCGCTAAAATAACTTTCCATCCGCTAAACTTTCATAGATATTTTGAAAGCTGGTATGGTAAAACCTTTTATATTCATCGAATATATCATACCTACCACGTTCCAACACACAACACAGACGCGATAGACCTAAATATAATTTAATATGGTTAAATCCTTATAATTGTCGGTGTCTAAATAAATATAAAAATACAATTATTATTATTATTATTATTATTATTATTATTATTATTATTATTATTATTACTGTGCAAAAGATGAAATGATTATTTGATACATTTTTTTCCAGATCAAGATCTCGATACCAATGCTTACTGTTATATATACTTTTATTTCGATACTAGTACGGTATTGATATTTCGCTTCTGATAATTTAAATGAGCACAGTATCGATACTTTTTTTTTTCGATACCACATCCCTACACATGAATCCATGAGAGGTGATATCTTCAATGATATAGCTGTCAGATAAGGCCCTTCCTTTGAAAATCGAACTAGCAATTGTATGCTATATATTTCTATTAGTAAATTAAGACTAATAAAAATCATTGATTGTAAGCTCGAAAGATATTTACTTGCAAACTTTAATGTTGCTGGTGTTGAATCTGGTGGGTTTTTTTTATCTTATTAGCAAACTTATGGTATCACATTTACCAAACATTTTGTTCGTGGTTTTTTTCTCCAATGTCTTTGTAATCATTTGAGTTATAAGAATTAACAATATTGACTTCTTAAATCAATTCAGTATACAGACACACACAAGACAAAATGACAGATTAATTATTAAATAGAACGTGTTTCATCCATGTACAAACCTCCAATTTTTTAAGATTAAATCTACAAATATCACTATCATCATCGTCATCAGCTTTTGGCTGGGTCAGTTTAGTAAAATGTCTCATCTTTCTCATTCCGTGTAACACTCTTCCTCCTTTATTTGCTTTTACCACTCTTCTTTCACTTGCACACTTTCCGTTATTTGCTCCTCTCATCTTTTTCTTGGTCTCCCTTGAGATCTTTTTCCTACATACTTCATTTCCAACATTCTCTTTGGTATTCTCTCCTTTTCCATCCTCATTACGTGATCATGCCATCCCAGCCTTGCTTTCTCTCCTATCTCATGTAGGCCTTCTCCCTGTATCCCCACTCTTTTTTTTAACATCACGTCTTACTACCCGTTTGGGTATGTACTAATTACACTAATAGTTTATGAATTAGTAAGGCTATATTTATAGTAAATATACCTGCATTTGCGTGGAGGGAGAGTGGAAGACTGGTCTGAAAAAAATCACCCTCAGTACACCCGACTGAGATTTGAGCCTCAATCTCCCCGTTATCGACAGTCTAGTGTACTGCGAGAGTAGCGCGTTAGACGATGCGGCCACCTAGGCGGGTTACTCCCACCCTTGCCCGGACAACTTCATTCCTAATCCTGTTTCTCCTCATGACGCTGTTAATTGTTTAATGTGCTACTCTGATATATTCTACTTTGGATGAAAAATAAAAAACGTGAAAAACAAAACTCTTACAAAAATTCTTACAGGGGTGCCACGAGATTCAAATCTCCTTCACAAGGGTGCCGCGAGCCTAGAAAGGTTGAGAATCCCTAATTTTAAGGCCACAAACAAATTTATTTTTTAAACCTCGTCTTACTACTTGTTCATTCCGATCAACCAACGATTAAAATAACAGTGAAAACACGGAAAGTGGACTGTATGCGATATAAAATTGTGATAGGAATTGCTTACCTCGTCCAAATGAGGATCGCCGACAATGGAGGCCTACCTTGCGGGTTGCTGAGTTAAGAGTAGGAAAGAATAGGGAAACAAAGGGCTGACCTAGCGGCGCCTTTCAAACTCTTGTTGTTCCTTGATAAAGAAGGCCACTTTAGGGCCTATAACACCCGACTCACACTCGGAAACCAATTTGTGCATAAATTAGTGCAACCATTCTGGCAAACAGCCTATGTGTCCTGACTACCCTCAACTGACCTGCACTCTCTCTCAAAAACAAACGGTTTGTCTTCCCCCTCCCTTTCAACTCTCTAAAAAAAGGAGGGAAGCCATAAAAAAAGGCGGTACTCTCTCTTAAACGGCGGGAAAACGTCCGAAGAATAAACAACAAATACAAAACCAATACGAATAAAGCATTATATTAAAAAAACTATGTTAAACAAATTATTACACAAAAGCTATTTTACAATATTAAATATTTACAATTCAGAGACTGAACATACCGCCAGCCTTGAAATAAGGTATTTCAACAAAGTTATTGAGAAGGAAGTGGACAAAGCTTTACCACTGGTCGCTTTTAGGTTCCTCTAGTGGTACGTACAGAGGCAACACTAACTTCACCGTCCTTGCCGGGGAAGACCTATTCAATGACCCAAAGCAGCCACTTCAATGGAGGAAGGCCATCTTGTTTGATGACCACGATCATCCCCACTTTGATTGAACTTTGGGGGGGTGTTCCAGTGGTCCACTTAACCTTTTGTTGCAAAGTATGCAAATATTCTAAGTGCCAACGCTTCCAGAATCTTGCGCAAGACGTTGCATCAACTGCCATCTTGAAAGACGATTCAAAGGGACTGTAGCTAAATCTTGATCTGGAATAGTTTGGAGAGGTGTCAAGGTCATAAAATGAGCTGGTTTTAATGCTGATATACCATCTGAACTTTTAGTTAGTACACAGAGTGGTCTTGAATTCAAAATAGCTGTTATTTGAGTAAGGCAGGTATAGCGTTCCTCAAATGGGATAATTTGTGTTCCAACCACTCGTACTAGGTGAGTCTTGACTGACTTTACCCCAGCCTCCTACAGCCCACTAAAATGATGAGACGATGGGGGGTTAAAGTGCCATGTGATTCCTCTGTAAGACAGCTCATCTGACAGGGCCTGGCGATAAACTCTAAAGTTAAGGAAGGTACAAAATTTATACAAATCTGCTTTAGTACCTACAAAGTTTGTTCCACAGTCTGAGTGCATTGCTAAACATTCTCCTCTTCTGCAGATAAATCGCTTTAGAGCGCCAAGAAAAGTTTCTGTGGACAGGTCCGATGCCAGTTCTAAATGCAGAGCTTTGGTGAAAAGACATACAAACAAAGATACGTACGCCTTCTGTGATTTAACACCTCTATGTCAATTTAGAGTAATATTAAAGGGACTCGTATAATCCAGACCCACATGGGTGAATGGTTTGGATTCCTGGACTCGTGATGCAGGTAGGTCACCCGTGACTGGAAATCTGGGCTTAGGGTTGAACTTAAAACAATGATTACAATGTTGCACTTATTGGTGAATCACACCTCGACCAGCCAGAATCCAATATTTCTGTTGGAGTAGTGAAAATACAAGCTGTACCCCAGTATGAAGTTTGTCCTTGTGACACTGATCTATTACCAAATCAACAAAATGAACCTTTTTTGGGAGAAGTGCAGGATGTTTTTGATCAAATGTTAGGGTCGTGTTGCACAGTTAACCTCCTACGTGGATTGCACCCTCGTCTATGAAAGGACTGAGCTTTCTTATGCCAGGTGAACAGGTGTTTCCAACTTCTAAGGCTTTGAACTCTCTGCTAAAGTGCTTCTGTTGAACTGCTTGTACTAGGACTTGAAGAGCCTGATTCAATTCTTTCGAAGTTAATTGCTCCTATTTCGGTGTAGCCTTTAGACTGATGTGGTTCACAAACCGGAGCACATAGGCAGTGACTCTTTGAAGTTCCTTTAGCGAAGACATGCGGTCTATCAACTTCAGCAATGGTGTACCTTCTTCATAATGAACTAGTAGGGCGAGTTGTTTTTCTTCTCTGACAGCTTCTGGTGTGGACTCTTCTACAAATGGGATTAGGGGCCAGACAGGTCTGTCACACTGCAGCCAACAGGTCCTTTCCCCCAAAGATGGTGCTCAACAAGTTGTGAAGGGCTTAGTCTCCGTGAGGCACAGTCTACTGGACTATCTATTCCAAGGATGTGGAACCAATGTTCAGAAGGCAAGTATTCTTGAATTTTAGACACACGATTGCCAACAAAAGTTTTCCATCGATGTGGTGATGAGTGTGTCCAGTGAAGTGTCATTGTCGAATCTGACCATGCGGTGATAACTGTAAGTGTGACCTTCTGCACGAGGCGAAGTTTCACCAAATTAATTAATTTTGCAAGAAGCAACGCCGCACATTGTTTCAATCTAGGTATGAAAACTGTTTTCAAGGGGGCAACCTTCTATTTTGAACACATAACAAGGTTACTACTATTGATTGCAATGAATTGACCACTCTGAAATAGATTACAGCACCATAACCCTTTTCAGAGGCATCTTAAAATCCAAGTAATGTGCATTCAAGGCAGTCACTCGAGGACAAATATCGAGGAATTTTGATTGACGAAAGCTGGATAAGCTCTTATTGAAAAGTCTTCCATATTTGGCACAAAGTGGGGGATGGGGCATCATCCCAACCAACCTTCAGACCACAAAGGGTGTGGCTCAACATTTTTGCAAACAGTGCGGTGGGTGATACCAAGCCTAAAGGATCAAAAATTTTGAGTCACTGTAGAAAGGCTCTTTTCATGCAGTCACATTTACAATAAAGGCGAATACATCCAAGCCTGGTATCCACTGGATGCCTAAGATTTTTAGGCCAATGTTAATGGAGGTGTCACCATAAAATTCTTTCACTTGATTTACTTAATGTTCAATAGAAATGGCATGAAGGAGGTCTGAACTGTTACTTGACCACTTGCGCAATTCAATTCCATCACTTAATAAAAAACTCACTAATTGATTATGAAGGAGTTTTGCTTGTTCGATGGTAGGTGCTTCAGTAACCCCATCATCCACATATATATCATTCTCTGCGACCTTGGACGCCAGAGAGAACCGATCTTGTTCATCTAAGGCCAGTTGCTTAACAACTCGAAGTGCCAAGTATGGCGATGACTTCACCCCAAAGGCTACTACTGTATCAAGTTGATAGGTCTTCAGAGGTTCTGTAGTGGAAAAGCGCCAAAGAATTTTCTGAAAGGATCACTGTTCAGGGTGAACCCATATTTACCTATACACACTTAATATAGCTATAAGTCAATCAAAAAGGATGTATAAAATACAATCATTTCAAAATCGTATTTTTATCCCCCTTTTTTTTTACAATCATCAATCGTTAAACACATGGTTATTGTTTAGGACGAAAATGAATGTACACTTCGTTTTATCCTGAACGGTAGCAATCTTACTTTGACGGAATACACTAAGCTCCTATTTTATAAACCACGCCATAGTGAAAACATGAAGGGTAAGCTTCCTACCTTCCGGTGTTAACGAAGGCTACGTGGAGATATATTTTTCCTTGTGTCACAAATACAGTAGCCCCATGGCTTCTTTGGTGCTGACTGACAGCTCACAGCTGACTTCTGACACTCAACATTTAGGTATATACCTAAACTTCGACTGTCAGACGTGACAGCTGCTAAACACATGTTTTTGCAGATCATTTGGCTTGGCGTAGGGATACATAATTTGGTCTGGTAACTTTTCAAAGCCATCAGCCAGCACCAAAGAAGCCATGGGGCTACTGTACATTATGATCACTGTAAGCTCCCAGAAATAAACTCTTTTAACTTTGTAGGAAATAACTGGTTAATTATACACAGATAATTACTCGCTGCGTGCAAATCAAGGTAAGGGTCAGGTTTGTAGAAAGGGTAGGTTCAGGAAGTCTGGACAACCTCTGGAATTTGATTACACCCCCATCCTCATGTATACGGTACGTATAAAAACCTGTATTGGATAAATCTATAGTATGCTTTTTTTTAGCGGAAACCCCCCTCCCCCTTTTCCCATTAAAATTAGCCTTCTACGACCTTGAGAAGGGTACAGTCCAATTTTCATAGAAAGTAACTTTTATAAAATACAAACTCGTTTCTGGTCGAAACTGATAACATTTTGCTATAGCATAAGTGCTATTTTATACCTATTGATAATACATATAAAAAGGGGCAATTGCATATCTTATGAAAATTGGAAAATGGTTGAACATCTCCCTCCCCCCAAACCCCTACCCTCCGATTTATACTACTGGTTTGTACCTAAGTGTTTGGTAATATTATATTACAGATAACGCTGATAAGGAATGAGCAAGATGACTCAAATAAACGAAACTAAGCATTTCTGGCTTAGAGAATGTAGACTTTGTCCAGTATTGCTTATCTCGCAAGTCATTGTCAAACGATAATGAAACCAGATTGAATGACACGGGTACTACGTTCATTTCAGTTCAAGTGTGATTCGTAAACACTTAAATTAAGTTGTTTGGACGAATATCAACTGTGTCTTTTCTCTCTCACATTGTTAAAAACAGGTACAGTGAATATTATAACACCATTCTTAAACCACGTAAACATAAATAGTGGTGACGTTAAAATCCCTTGGAATTGGAGAAGGTTGGTAGGGTGAGAAGGGTTTTAATAAATAAGATCATAATTATTAAAACTAGCTTATTTTTAATACAAACACATTTTTCATGTAACAAACACGCACTGTAGAACATAAATTGTACAGTATACATGCATTTTTAAATGTAATATATTAAATTAAATATCTTCCTTAGAGTTGGCATTATTTCAACTGAAATCGAGGCTAAACTTTATTAATGTTTATTTAAATCACCGTGTCTTACTATCCGTATTGGTTATACTCATATTTACTAATTACTCTGATGAGTTAAGCTTGAGTAATATTGAATTTAAAGGAAGTGCACCCGCATTCGAGTGGAGGGAGAGTAGAAAACAATGTATTAATAAAACACCCTCAATACACCCAACTAATAGTCATCTGACAAAAATGTCAGATTTATCATCTATTTCTGTCGGTAGAAAATGTCCTCCTCAAATCAGTTTCTGGTTATTTAAATTTGATTAATGCTCCCATATTTTATTTTTTAGTATTTTCGCATCCTCTGAGTCTATTACAGATTCATACAAAACTTTTAGAATGCGCTGAGCCTATGCGAACCTTGAAGATTTTTTTTAATCCGAATCCAAATCTTACTAAGATTCGAATTCGATTCGAAATTTGGAATCTTGATATTGGATTATTCGGGTAGGATTCGAAATTTCAAATCCAAACGATTATTATATTTGGAT
>CABFOV010002212.1:42956-90600 GCA_902141375.1 Timema poppense
GAGGGGTTCAGCAGTCAGCTCAAAATTCGAATCTATGAAGTCATATTTAACAAATTAACATCATCAGACCGGAAACAATTTAAATGTTAGAGTGAATAGCTAAATTATCTTGAGTTTCAGGTCGTAAAGGAACTACGCGTGAGACAGTTGTTTGTGACAGTGAATATCTCGTATTTAAAAAGTAGCGAGGCCCACCTTTTATTAGATATTAACCAACCTTTACACCATGATCAAAAAGGTGGTGTGTGATTGTTCACCTTTTGAGATTATTACATTTGAGTTTATTACATTTATTATTTTTGTACCTAATTTTTTTTATGTCTAAAAGGTTTATCAACAAAAAAATTTGAAATATTTTATTATTGGATCGGATTTGGTAACATAACATAGTAAAATATCCAACACTGATTTAATTTGAAACATTAACACGGTAAGCCTAAAATATGTAGTTCTGAACCTAATTTTAAAATAAAATATTTTATTCAATTTTTTTTAAAGAATGAGATTCGTTTAGGACTCGCATCCATAGAATAAACTTAGCATTACATACGATTCAGATTCGATTTAAAAAAAATGTTTTTAGACTTGTGATACTATTCGTACTTGACTCGAAATTTATTTTAGGCATTTGATTCGGTTCGCACAGGCTCACAGTGAATGCACTAATATAACAGCCGAAACAATCAAAATAGTTTCCAACTTTGTTAATGCTTTGAACATTATTTTGTGTGTTTATCAATCAAGGCTCATACAAAGTAAATATTTCAATTTCGTGATACCAATAGATCAATGCTGTGCTATCGTCGTTGAGAAATATTTTTCGGGACATCGATTAATGTGCTTGTTTTAAACTAAAGAAAAATATACGTATTTTCCAATAAAAACTATTTTCCATTCTTACATATAACTACCAGCAAGAATAGCTAAAATTTGGATGAACACACATAATTATTGCAGCTCAATATTAAAATAAAAATATATATTTATTAAAAAGTTTAAATGACTGTAATATAACCAAAATAAATAAAAAATAACTTTAATCTGTTATCATTAAAAGTGTTTAAATTAATACTCGTCAAAAGTCAAACGATAAGCTACGGTAGTAGATAAACTATAAATAAATTTAATTCGTGCTTTTAGAATGCTGTTTAGTGTGTTTAGTAGTAGTTAGTGGTGTCATCTGTTAGACTATCATCAGAACTTTCTAATGTACCTTAGATTATTGTTAAAAGAGGTCTCTGTCATATTTAAAAAAATAAGTATTGATGTTGATTTTAGTATATTGAAATATTTTGCCACTTATATAGACAAATTAATTTAAACCAATGCCTTTCAGGCTTTCAATTGAAATCATAATTGCCAGGAGTGTTGTTTTATTGTTGACTCAACGTCTTATTAGTTACTGCCCATTCGAGTTTACACGCATGTACCAATAATTACGATAATATGTTGGGGAGGATGAAGGTAAAATTTAAAAAAAGTGTACCCGCATATGTGTGGAGGGAGAGTGTAAAAGCAATTAGGGAAAAGATCCTCAGCCCGAATTCGAACACCGATCTCCCCGTAATTGGTGGTCGAGTATATTGCGAGAGTGGCGCGTTTTAGACCATTCGACCAACGAAGCAGGGGTGTGTATTTAAATAGATAATAAAAACAGTAAAGGAGGATATCTGTGTATTCAATAGACACTGTAAGCCATTTCGAAGGAGCGTGCTTTAGTCTGTATGAGGAACTTAAATAGGAAATGCAGTACCTGCTGCAGACATATACGTAAGTATGATTTTGGTAGGAAGAGAAATATAAGTTAGTCACTAAAGTTAGTAAAACCATTTTAATATATTCACACATCAAGTAATCTTATCTGCAGTTGTCACTTTTGATAGATATTATCAATACCTATAAAATAACACAAATAATATTGTAAAATGTTATCAATGCTGGGTACAAAGAACTAGGTTTGAATTTTTTCTACTGTTCTTCCAACCAAAATACATACGGAAGCGTTGGGGTTGGTTACCCCGCAGTCTTGCCAACACCACGACAAAAATATTTGTCGCAGCTATTTAAAAAAATATGCTCCGTGGAATATAAATTATCGTGGATCATCGTGTCATTTTTGTCGCTGGGATCTCTAGGTAACGACGACACATTTTTCAAATCTCAACGACATAGATTACACACAAGAGCGTATAAAACTAAAAGCACTCATTGTCTCAATGCCTCCTGTGTATTTAGAGAACAAACGTCACAGTGTTGACGTAGGTCGGACGACAAGTGACGCGTATATAAAAGGGGCTTAAGTGTGGAAAAGAAGAGGGGGAAGATCATTTGCTTTCTGAATAGGATTGAAGCTATATTTACAGAATCTATGGCTGTCAAATTTAAAGATTTATATGGATTCGTTTTCCTTGGATTAATGGTTTCCGAGTCTTAAGTGGAGAGACCACCGTTTACTACCACCTTCAATATATGTGTAGGATGAAGTGGTGGTCTTGGGGTAAGGTGTCGGGCTTCTGAGCTGGGGTCCGGGGTTCAATCCTCGCTCCCGGCACAGATTTATCTGATTGCCAAACCTTTCCTTCATCTCTGACAAGACGTGTATTAATCACAACTTGTGAATGTGGGGAATGCCAGGCCTCCACCGTGGTTCGGATCCCACATTAAACTGTAGCTCCTCCATTTTATCTCACAATCACCCTACCATTAAACATTAGCGTAGGTGCGTATAACCTAAACGGGTAGTAAGACGCGGTGCTAATAATAATACTAACATTAGTACAGTGTTTACCCAGCTTTCGTCGGTAGCGTTCCCCTTTCGGGACCATGACCAAATCAACGTACCCCTTTCAGCCTTTCATAAAATAAATGGGGAAAAAAATTGTTGATATCGTGTCGAGTATAAATGGCCGTTATAAATTTTAATAAATCTCTAGTGGTAAACTAAACAAAGCCGTGATGGAGGGAAAGAAAGAATTAAAAAGCCCTCACATCAAAATCTGAGTTACTTATCTATCAGTATTGTTAGTTATGATTAATAATATCCGTGGTATTTAGAGTGCATTTTCTGTACCAACTGATTATATCAATACACGAATTATAAGCTATCTTACATTTATAAATTATTAGAATTTAACCTGAGACCCTTAACTTAGTAGTCAGGCACGCTACTAACTGAGCTAAGGTGTCGGACTATAACTACAGAACTTAGTGGGTCTTTGTGTATCCTCTAAAACCCTTCTTGTATCTTTGATGGTAATGACATTATTCATTGAATATAAAATGGAATTTGCTTTACCCCCAGATTTGGAATTTGCTGTCCAACCAACAAAAATAAAATGGCAACTAAGTCTGGTTACGTGCACCCAGAATGGCTGGACGAGAAGTTCATGGAACGAGCGCTGAGAGAAGGAGAGGCTGATCCAGATATCGTCGTCAAACACATCCAGGTGAAGGCTGCGACAGCTGTTGGTGACAACTACGTCGGCCTAATGTACAGGGTGTACGTGGAGTTTGTCGGGAAGGGTGGGAGCAGGGACAAACAATCCTTCATCGTGAAAGCCCTCCCGGTAGAGCAGACAGCGAGGAAACTAATAATCGAAACGAACCTTTTCAGTACAGAATCAACCATGTATAAGAAAACGATACCGGATATGGAAAGGCTTCTCCAAGGGTCAAATCCTGAGAGATACAGACCGTTTTCACCAAAAGGAATTTATCTAGCTCCCAGACCAGACGAGACCTTGGTCTTAGAAGACCTCTCAGTGTCTGGTTTTAAGATGGCGGAGAGGCTACAAGGATTAGACTTGGATCATAGCAAGTTGGCATTTCAACGGCTGGCCATGTTTCACGCCGCTTCCGTCGCTCTGGCCGAGAAGGATCCTAGCTCGATGGTATGTTACGAAACAGATGTGTATAGCGAAAATATTCTTTTAAAGTCATTTTTTACAAACGCAATCAAGTCTACTATTGAAGAAGTGAATACTTGGCCAGGTTATTCCGAGAAGTATTCACATAAGTTGTTGAAGCTCTCAGAGACTTTGTTCGAAAATGTCATTGAAAATAGGAAAAGGATTTCAGGGGACCTCAACGTTCTGAATCATGGTGATGCCTGGCTGAATAACATGATGTTCAAGTATTCGGAGACTGGTGAGGTTATAGATCACAGGTTTGTCGATTATCAGTTGGCTTACTATGGATCACCGGTCATTGACCTTCATTACATGCTATCCACAACTCCTAGTCCACAGGTAAAGGTGAATCATTATGAAGACTTGCTTTTGGAATATCACTCGACTCTTTGTGACACGCTAACCAGCTTGGGGTTTGCACATAAGGCTCCGTTATATTCAGATTTGAAACAAGAATTAGATAAGAAAGAAATGTTTGCCTTTTTGACGATGTGTAGTGTGCTACCCAAAGTGTTGGCTGACACGTCTAAGGAAAATGACACTGTGGAAAATAACTTTGATGATAATAAAAAACCTTCCGTGCATTACTCTGAAATATTTAAAACTGAAATTAAAAGAATATTGCCACTTTTGGAAAAAAAAAGTTTATTATGTGAGTAAGAATTATCCTCCGTTACTAGTTGAGCAACTCCTTCAGTAGGCTATATATCTGTATTGAATATAAGACCACCCTTTAATTGTTGATCACATCACACACACACACACACACACACACACACATATATATATATATATATATATATATGTAGATATATATATATGTAGATACTCAATTAAAAGTGTTCATATTTTGAGAATTTAAATTACCCGCCTCAGTGCACGCATCTATTAAGGCACTATTCTCGCAATTGACTTGACTGCTGAAGACAGGCAGATCGGGGTTCTATCCTGGTCAGATGTACTAAGAGTGGTTTATCCTAAATGGTTTTCCACTCTTCCTACGCACAAATGTGCGTGTAATTAATACATAGGCGTACAAAAAATTAAATTAAAAAGTATTGGATGTTCTTCTTCCTGAATAAAGTGACAACTAATTTTAATATTGTATCTAGCATGGAGTATTATTAAGTTTATTACAATTATATGTTAATGGGTGAACTTTCTATACATTTTATTGGTTTAAAAAATAAGTTTTAAAAATCAAAGGTTTTGTTGATCTAAATGTTTTGACGAACATGTTGATAGTGTAGTTCCGCATTTATTAATATAATTATATTGAACTAATTATTTGATTAATATATAACGTATTTATGTTCTGATAACTATAATTATCAATGCAATGTTCTCACTTTATTAATATTGCTATACAAGCTCAAGATAATTTATTAATTTATGTGAATTTTAGTATTTTAATCATCTATCAAAATGATGTATTTGGAATACTGATGAATCAACCAATTTTATAATAATTGTATGTTTTGTCTTAGTTGACCGTACGAAATAAATTGTTCACAACAAATTAAGGAATTTTTAATGTATTGTAACCAAACATTAATACGTTGTTCAGGCCACACATAAATATGTTTCAAGTCTGATAAATAATTCATTTTTGTAGTAGTAATGCCAATTTATTCAACATTGTAAATGTTTAAAAGTAATGCTATGAAATAGTTGACAGCTAAACTACTATTTTACAGTTTTGTTACAGATTTAAACAAAGCCTTTAAAGGGAAATAAACTCAAACCCAATTGGCATATATACAAAATACTACAACATTATTAATGTTGGCATAAATGGTCACACAAATTGTGCTTGATAAATATATTAAAAAATTGTTTGATTGCTACCGTTGATACGTGCCATATTATATATAGAGACCAACTTAAGATAATTGTGTATACAGTCATAGGGGTGTATTATTTCATATCAATTTGTTTGATTTGTAAGTTTGTTTAAAGTAAAATTATTGTTTGGCAGCTATGTCGCCTTTTTATTTATTAATGTTCCATTTTCCTGTAGCTTAGTGGTTTGAATAAATTTGGATCCTTGTTGTTGCAATTTAGAATCTGGAGTTTTGTTTGAGCTAGTTCGTTAAATTTAACTCCTTTAATTTAAAGGTTAATTGTGAGGAGATCACACAAGTGATGATCATCTTGGCAACTGGTTTATATAGTTGGCCCAAGTTCGTCCAAAAGAATTTTAACTATTTAACTATTATGTTCAATGTTTTACCTAATTTAGATAGCCAAGGTGTATTGTTCATATATGACACACATAAGATAAACTGTTATTTGTTTTGTTTTGCGTGCAATGTTGTACATTGAAAGTTCTTTGCACTTACCTGATGTGATTGTCAAGGATAGGCTACGCTCAGGGAATATGTGTAGCATACAGTTCTTATTTTTAATTATTATCATTAGCACCGCGTCTTACTACCCGTTCGGGTTATACACCCCTACGCTAATGTGTAATGGTAGGGTGATTGTGAGATGAAATTAAGGACCTACAGTTTAACGTGGAATCCGAACCACGGTGGAGTCCTGGCATTCCCCACATTCACAAGATGTCTTGTCAGAGGTGAAAGAGGGGTTTGGTAATCAGATAAATCTGTGCCGGGACCGAGGATCCTATTTTTAATGTTATTTTTAAGAGTTTGAAATCCTAACCCTCTCACCCTCCGCCTAGCGTTCCACGTTCCTACGCCCCTAATTTTATATATACATGTGCATGATAACACGAAAAGGCTACATTCAATTTAAATGCTTTGTGTTGACCAGGGAGTTGATTTTCAGAGGTTTAAACGCTCTTGGTTACACTTTGGTGAAATAAAACAAGTTTTTTCGAAAAAATACTAATCTAAAGTGCTTGGGGTCTGTATTCCTGGCTGCATTCGTGAGCATCTCGTTGGGTTTTCATTTCGAAGTTAAATGGAAAAAACCATCCGAGATGGCTCGGAAAGTACTCAAGAATAAACCCTCTGGTGTACACTTATTTATTTAAATACCAATTTCAGTTGAAGCTCATATTTAAAATGTATAAGAACAAAAAGTAGGTGCACAAACATAGCCAATGGATAAGGATTTAGTTATTGATACGGATGAATACTAAAAATTGAATAATTCTGTAAAATCTTAAAATAACTTAGACCCATGCATTTCCTATGTTCGAAACCTAAAAATTAGACTTCCAATTAGAAATAAAATGCAACCAATAATCCTTGGTAGCCATATATATTTTAATACGTTGCCTTTAATATTTCTAACTAAACTAGATAAGAGTTTAACAATAATTGGACTCACTGATACAGAATTAGCCTACAATATGAAATTCATTGAGTTAGTCAAAAGCTTATTCAAACCTTTAAATATAATTTCGAGAGGTTTTCCACTGAGAACAATGTGTGTGTATGTGTGTGTGTGTATATATATATATATATGGCACACAGCAACTAGCTCGATAGTTCACCATCAAGACAATTATCCAAATTTATGAAAATAAAACCTTAAGTTAGAACGCCATTCACTGAACACTGCCTAGGGGTGTTCGATCATGGATTGATCTTTTCAAAAATCAATTTTTCGCCTTAGATTAATCGATTTTTTGATCGATTCTAAGGCCTCGATCTGATTCACATATTGATTCTATCCCTCACGATTTCAAAAAGATCGAATCGAAAGAAATCAAAACTTCGAATCGATTCAAAGAAATTTAATTTGGTTGGTTTTAGGAAATGTTTTTGTTGACTACTAGTACTAGCAAAATTTCGAAACCAAGTCTTGCAATCTTGGCTAATAATTAGTTATTATTTGTCTTTAGTTAGTAAAGAGAATAATCTACCAATCTGCTCTTTTTACATCTAGGTTCTGTAAATTATCACATCATGTTTTTATTTCTTAATATATTTATGGTGACGTATTGGCCAACAATTCAATAGTTTTAAAGTATTTCGTAAAATATTAATTTGCGCCATGGAGTTTTAGTAGCTAGAATGCTTACATCTACAATATACACTTCCACTAAGCTAGTGATTCCCATATTTTTAAGACACACCCTCTCACAAAAAGGTGTGAGCTTTCCTCAAGACGAATGTCAACGAGTGTGCTTAGTTTTAGTACAAACACTAGTTCTCGAACAATTAATTCAAACAAATAAGGTGTACTGATTTCACAGTTTCTGAAAGATTAATTCGATATGACTGAGGAAATAAAATAAGTGCGGCCTTCTCTGGGGTCTAGTGATTAAGGTTCTGGTTTGTCTCCAATATATAGCCTGATTTTCTTAAGAATCTTCTAGAAGCTCTTGGATCTCCAATTTCCCTTTTGAGCTTGAGGGGGGGAAACCTTTTAAAAAAATACATAATTTTACAAACTGCTTCTTTCCTCTTACATAAATATGGTTTCCACCCCCACTGATTCTTCTCTTCAAGTAAAACATTTAAAGTGCTCCTCAATGTGAATAAAATATTATAGTAATCCTACCACTACACACAAGTGCACCTAGATTTACAAATTGGAAAAAAGAATAGAAACAAAATGAACATTGTATGTAAGGCCACACACATTATTTAAACCACTGCCCTTTGTGGTTACCACAAAAATAATTTAAATATCTTCCAGAGGCATTTAATAAGTCATACTTTTTTCTGCCTCTCCTCCTCTCGATACATTTTGACGCCCCCACCCCTCCCCTCAATACATTTTCGCTGCCACGTTCCCATCAATCGATTTTGACGTTCCCTTCCCTCGATACATCTTTGACGCCTCCCACTCTCCTTGATAAATTTTGTCTGCCACCCCTCCCCACGGTGTAAATTTATAGGTGAGACACTTTTGGTTGGCGTAGTCAGATAAAGCAAACTTTATTTACATGAATCGTTAGATTGATCTTTGGATAATCGATTCAATGCACTCAATTCTTTGCCTCAATCGATTCTATGCTTCTTGATCTAGATCGATCCAGAGAATCGATTCAAAGCCCATGAATCGAACATCCCTAACACTGACCATCATAATTCGGAAACAAAAACTAGTCGATACTCAATAATGTTAATCGATAGAGTAGATAGTCGATATTCTACAATTAGTCGATTAAATATATCGATTTACTTACAGAAGTGCTTACAGTGTCTGGTTGCAGTACTAAAGTGATCCGGTAAGGAATGACAAGTTGTACCTGTTCAAAAACGTTCTATTTCACAGCGAGACTACGTTCCAACTTCCAAGTAACGCTTACACTATCGACACATCATCCCTAGTCTCAAGGAAATGAACTAGTTCTAACAGTTTAGCTGAAGGAACTATTTAGTTTGAACTATTCGCTAACCATTATCTCTAATTTACAAGGTTAAATGTCTTAAAAAAATTTAGTACGACTACGGATGACAACCAAAAAGTTGTATTTATTTTGAAATAGTTAGTACAGTTTTACTCGGAATAAGTTGGAAATTAAAATGTTTTCACGAAAGAAGGAAGAAAAACGTCCAAAAACAACAAGAGGGGGACTCGCTCAGGTACTGATCTCAAGTCTGAGTTAATAAACTTATCAGGTTATGTTTTTCAAATATTTTATTATTTCCTAAAATTTAACTCTGTATGTTTTCGAATTACATTATCAAAAGCTGCTTCAAAATATTTCCTTCGAAGGAACTTTGAATTCTAGGGTAGAGGCCTACTTGCATATAGTATCAACCTCAGCTGTAAGTAGCCTACATATAAAAGTACTTTCCAAGGGTAGTCAAATGTGTCGACCTTTAAAGTGGACCAGTGTTCTAAAGGGGTATTCTGGTCAGTAAAGACTATAATTCTTTTAGAGTTGTTTTTGAAACAAAAATACTCCTTTAACATTGATCATTAACTTGCGACAACTAAATTTTGCTAACCAATTCACTGTGCTTTCAGGTCACACTCAGTAGGGTATTAATCATTGTAAGTCATCATTAGATTCTAAAGACACCTAGGGCAGTGTTATTTTCTTTCAAATATTTTTTTCCAAAAATAAATTGAATGCGCAGTAGACCCAACCTAAGCCTATGTAGTAAAAAAGTGATGTGTTCAAACACTGTGTTACCTCTGCTGTGAACTTACCTGAAGGTGGCACATCAAATATTGGCAGTTGACATTGGTTCGGTTCTGACAGGTAGAGAAAGAAGCAGTTATCCCTAATAAATGTTTCATAAATGTTAGTCATACTGTTGTCTACAGCCCGATTTTCATAGTAGTATACAATATCTGACAGCTATAAAAGTGACTAGATCTACTTTCTCGTTTTCATACATCACATCATTTTAACTGGAGCTGTCACTTTTGATAAATATTATCAATATCGATGCCTAATACTATAGTAAAATGTTAAAGTTGCTAACAGCAAAAAATCTGTTTGTGTTTTTACAAACTGTTCTTTCTACCAGAATTTTTCTGCAACCAGGTAGAGACTAATCAACTCCTTCTTTACTGAGATTTGAACTATCAAAGTTTTCCAAAAGTGATTTTTTTAAAACATTTACCTTTCCCGTGCTGCCCGAGTTCTGATCAATAGCGACATCTTATAGGTTATGTGCTTAGGAAAAAAGAAGAATTCTAACTCTGACTAAACCATAAAATATATTTAAAAGCTGTATGGCTAATATTTGTTATTTTATATAGGCCTACAACTTAGTCTGATGGTTTTTAATAGGATTACGTTTTCAAATAGTAAAATTTCATGTTTTCATTTCCAATAAGAATGTTTAAACTTCATCGATGGTAAAAAAAACGGGTATATTTTCATCTTTTCAAAATTTAGATGGCTCTGTTTTATTAAAACATTTAGGCCTACTTGTTAAAACAAAAGTGAATCACTCTTAATATTTTTTTTAAAAGTGCATAGGCTCACATCAGTGTGGTTATCTTATCTTAGGGTGTATTTAAGTTACTGGATATCATTACAAACTTTGATACAAAACAAATTATTTTATTTAACAAATCCAGGAAAATATTTGGATCTGATTTCATGTGTAAATTTTTTTTTTTTAATAATGTAAATCCTTAAGCCAAAAAATATAACCATGCTGCTGACAAAATTGAATATTTAATCTATAACTTAGGGTGTCCAGAGACATGGAAAAAAGGGCAAAGTCATGTATAAAATTTCTGGAATTTTCACATATTTGTTAAAAAAAATAATCTTTTACTTACATTCAGTCAAAATAACATTTTTCTTCCAGTTAGTACTCATCGCTAATCTCTTTTAACATGGTTACATTTGTCCCTGTTGAGACTACTAATCTTAATTCTCAATGTAAACATGTGATTTTTGTTTTAGTCTTTCCACTTTCCTTCTGTGTGTCATCAGCCAAAGTTATGTCATGGCTATGCACATGCGTGAGAATTTTATTACTTACGTTATATGAAGAATAAACTAAAAAAAGAATTTTCAACTGTACCAGTGTAAGATCTTTTATTGTTCCAATATAATTTCACTGAAATCTAACTCGGTTAACAGTACCCCAATGCTTTTGGTTGAAAGCCTTTAACCTCTTCATAAAGTGACACGATTTCATAATGTTTATGTGTCTAAAAATATTATGACATTAAGTTACATTTGTAATATAAAGTGACTGAAAATTAAGTTGGCTTTGGAAAAGTCAAGAAATTTTGTATTAGAGCTCAGCTGGCTAGACACCCTCAACATAACCCAGACCAACTTAGTAAGCCTAAATATATTATTGTTAAGTTTAGGCTTGTTGTTTTGGGTGATGCTAGAATGGATATTAAAATGACATATTTTTGAGTTATTAGCTATAATATTACGGTATTGTTTAGTGCCAAAATAATGTCAACATACCCAGTTGTTTTTGACACACATCAAGAAATATTTCATCAAGACACACAAATAATAATAGTAAATGCGGCAAGGGTAGGCCTAAATATATTTGAGCCAAAATAGAAATCATGGTTCTTGTAAACTAATTAAACTACATATTTTAAAGGCATTGTCGATGGAAATAACTTCCATCAAATATTATGTCAATTAAGAGGTCAAACCCAATTACTAAATTTCAGTTTTATAAATACTAATAATAGGAACTATAGGGCCATATTTGAAAATTGTGACTAGGCAGCGGTTCCAACCATGGAGCTTTGGCCTTTAACCAAACTCTTACCACAATCTGGACACATTTTTAAAAAAAATCATCATTTTCTTTTATGAACTACTTCCCAAATAACATTCATTCAGAAAAATGAATATAATTGTTAAAATTATTTTAATCCCTATTTTATGTCTAGTATGGTCTTTTCGACATCACAGATGTTAAAACCGATGGACTGGGTGCAGCGGACGATAGTGATGATGATGGTGATGACGGTGACCTAGAAGCAGAACTAGCTGCCCTGACATCAGGGAAGTCGCCAACAAAACCTAAAAGAGGTAGTAAACAATAGTTCAAAACTTAAAATCTCGTCTAATTTAAATATAAATAATTTATAGGCGGTGGAAATTTGGTCCCTCCATTTAAAATTTACTTAATTTACTTATACCTTCATTGTTAGTGTATTCACCATTTCTTTGTCCAACACATCAATTAAGTAGCAGTTACCCTCTTCGTTGGTCAAATGGTTTAAGGCATCACTCTCCTGTTAGACTGGCCTGCTGAAGACTGGCAGATTGGGGTTCAAATCTCGGTCGAGACTACTGAAGGTGATTTTTCCTTAAAAAAGGTTGCTCAGTCTCCTTTTACTCAAATGCAGGTAGATTACCTTTAAAATTCTTCCTTTCTCGTCCCTACCCCATCAAAGTAACTTATCATATATGCTGATAATGTAAACAAGCGGGGTGATGTGATATAAAAGTAATAGTCGCAAATTTTTTGTCAGTCAGTTTTGTTATGTCTTACTACCTATTGGGTTCATTTTCATATTCACCCTAACAGATAACATTTTTAGAAACTGTATTTGTAGATGAATGAAGAACAAGAGAGAAACCGTTTAGTTAAAATCACATCACTACACTTCCAGGATTCAAACCTTGACCTTCTCTTCACCGGCAAACCAGGCCATACAAGGGTGACACCTTTATCTGTGTGCCTGCTGATACGGGTGATTGTAGTTATTTTATATAATATAGGCTAGTTACTATATACTCTGAATGCTTAAAGCTTCATAACATTTTTTTATAAGCCGTGTTTTAAACATTTTTCACTATGTCTCTCTCTAGTTAAACCTTCAGTACCAGCTGTGGACTTGGATGCGATGGTAGCACAAAGTATGAAAGACATTCCATCTGATGAGGAACTTTCTGGAGATGACGATGATCCAGACTTATTGGTAAAATTTCAAACATGACTGACTATCTCTCACTAGTTCAATATATAATTAATTAAGACAAGATTTGTTAATTTTTTCAAGGTCTTAGGATAAATCATTTCTAGTACAAAGTATTCATGCTTTTTGTTGTTTTATTTAAAACTCTGAAGCCATGTAAGATATACTCTTAACTCTAAAAGCATAAATTAAACAAATCTCATAAGGGGACTTCTCATTAATGGAAACAAAGAAAATGAAATAATTCATGATAAGGGAGTTAAAACGAGTTGTGAATTATTTTCAACATTTTATTTTGTTGTTGGGAACCTACTTTATCGTCTTCATTGTTTTAAAAATTACCTTTGACATATTAATTGCAGTTTATAGATGTTTTAATAATAAATGGTTAAAACTTCAATAAAGACAGTAGCATAGTTTTATATAGCAATGAAATAATAGAAAAGGTACCCATCAAGGTTTATTTTAGAACAAAGGTGTGTTAATCAAGATAATATAGATGGTTCAAAACACACTTCTTTAACACCCTTAAAAGGTCTCTCTCAGCCCTGTTGTATATTGTCAGGCAGAGCTGGGTGAACTGGCAGAAGATGAGGAGCCCATTGAATCTGCTGCCCCTAAACCTGCCTCAGTTCCTCACTACGAACCTACAAGTGGCAAAGGATCTCTGGAGACTGTGTTGGAAGAGAGGCTCAAGATGTATCAGGAGGCGGAGAAGAATGCTAAGCTCGCCGGGGAATCTACCAGGGCAAGGAGGTCAGTATTATCAAGACATGAACTTGACTCATTACATACAGCCATTACTGTTATCAGCCCTTGGTTTGAGTCACTTTTTTTTATTTAAGTGATATATTTTCATCTACCGATTTGCTAGGTCTGTCAAAACTTCATTTGTCATATAATCTAACTTAAGACTAGGACAGGCACAACATTCAGTCCCCGGCTGTTAATTCATCGTGAAAGGGGAAACCCACATTTCACCAATGATACATTTCTTGGCCATGCCGGGAATCAAACTCGGGATCTTAAGCCCGGTAGACAGACACACTACCGACTGAGCTAGGTTGTCAGATAACTTGACTCATTTGTGTATAAAAAATTATCAGGTATTTAACCTAATTATACTCCCATTTTCAAAGGAAGAGAAAAGTTATTAGATTACTTTCATGTATTTATTCGTCAGGTTGTGTTATGCGAAGCTGTCCGTTTTGATAGCTATTATAAATATATATAAAATAACACTTATAATATAGTACAATGTTATCACTTCTAACCGCAAAAACAGTTTGTAAATTTTAGAAATGGGTCAATTTATATAATTATTGTTAAAGCCAAATCTGAATCTTAAAATATTATTTCATATCTCGAATCCAAATTTAAATTCTCAAATCTTTCAAGATGTACAATTTAACTCAAAGTGAAAACACAGTATTTAAAATAGAATTTAAAAAAAAAAAAGTTGTTTGAAGCTTGGTTCCACTGGTAATTTTTTTTCCTGAACGTTTTCCCACTATCCCTTCTCACAAATGTGGATACATTTTCACTAAAACTTTATTGTCCTCATCCTTATCTCATTAATGTTACAATTAATGTATGTGTATAACTTGAATGGATACTAGAGGCGTGTTGATAGTTTTTTTAATAAGTGCAGTCCCAGCCACTAATAACCTCACCTATGTTAGCTGCTGGTAAAATCAATTATATAAAGTTTTGAGGCACTACGTCAATTGTAGGTTTGGTCGTGGCATCAAAACATTGGCTGATCAGCTAAGAGCAGCAAAAGCGGGCAGAGTGGTTAATGAAGAAGATATTCCACCCCCTGTGGCTATTAGTGCCGGAAATAAACCTCCAGCTCCAGCTCCTGCTCCTGCTACTCCAGCCAGGACAGACGTATCTGATGAACCCTCAGGTATTTAACAGAACCTTTTCTGCCATTTGATAAAAGGGTAATTTATTGCCCTTGGAAGAAAATTATTTATTACTATCCTATCTCGTGATCTTTTTTTAAATAATATTTCAGAACACTTGAGAAGGGAGTGCAACAAAATGTCTCCAAAGATAAAATTATTAAATCCCGATATTGAACCAAATTAAAAATGTCAATTCTGCTTACTGCTATCCAAAATTCAACCTTCCTCATCCCTATTCCATTAAAATAATTCATGTGTAACCTAAACATGTAAAGTGAAAAAAAAAAAGTTTATTTCAAGTACATAGGGTAATTTTATCATTATAGCTTTCATAAATGTGCAGTTCAAAATCTGAAATAAATAGTTTTTTAATCTGAGTTGTTACACAAAAGGCTTTGCTAACGTGTAATTTGTTTTACTATGTCTTAGATATTAGAAAAATATCAAAGTCTTATCTCTTAGTAGGGGAAAAAAACTAATTAAGTTATATTGATTTTCAATAAAGAAATAATGTTACAGGAAAAACATTTTCTGAAAATGTAGGGACCATATCTTGACTCGCAGGAGGAACTGTGACTCCATCACGAGCAGCACCCCCGCCCCCTGTTCCTGCTCGTCCTGCTCCACTGCCAGACCCCCCTAAAGAATTGTCGGAGCCTCCTGCATCCCCGCCACCTTCTATAGTAGTGGAACCACAACTGCTGAGTGCCCTTACCACTAGGCGTGATCAATATAAGTTGGCAGCACTGCAAGCCAAGAGAGCTGGCGATGGTAACACAGCTCTTCAACACATCCGCACAGCCAAGGTAGCCTGAAACTACTGGACTTTTGTTGATAGTTTTGTAATTTATAAATAGATGCTCGATATTATGGCTCACCAAAGTCCCAGTTTGGTTCCCAGTAGGGGTGTACCGATGTGAATACCATTGAATCGTTATCAGTCAATTATTAGTACACAAGCAATTAATTGTAATCGGTGATTATTATGTCGAATAATAGTTTTTTTTAAAGTAAAATTTCTAGGTGAGCTGCATCTGGATTGCGGGCTACGCTAAGATTACAGAGCTAGATAAAGGAATATAAGTTTATACCGTTGATAAAACTAACATCTAGTTCCAACTTTCACTGGCTAATCATCAATATATATTTTTATGCATAACATATTTTTGTATTAATCACATTAACTCTTATTCTTTTAAGCACATTTCCCAATTGTTATTAATCAATAATCGATAATGAGAATTAATCAATGTAAATAATCATAGCATGAACAATTAGTTTGAGGGTCACCGCTAATGTATTTCAATGGAGGTTCGCTGACATGTTTACGACGCATCAGTGATTAATCACTGGAAATTCAACATGCTAGTGGCCGGGCTACCTAGTGACAAACTCAAGCATCTTAATGAACAATGAACATTAATGTATTACTCAAGGTAGCTTTCTTTTGCCATTCTGTACAGTACCATAAATTTTGTATCAGTTTGTTGCTGTCCCTTTGCTGCGATAAATATATTATTGTTGTTATTATTATCATCATCATCAACAACAACAACAGTCTGCATTTTATATTCTTTTCATTACATGGATGAATCTAAAATCTTTTTCAGTTATCTCTCTTAAATCTGTAATATATACATTATATCTCTTTAAGGTAAACCTCTTTTCGCTTTTTGAGGTAATTATATTATATTTGGAGAGGTGGATGGAAACGTATTAAAAGGAAAGAACACACAATATGGCTTTTACAATGGAAAAAAAACCCAAAAAGTTCTTACTTTACTTTGCTACCATTGGGCAAAGCGTTAAGAGGAAGTCCACCCCCATTTGCATGGAGACAAAGTATTTAGAAAATAGCCAAGGTGCTCCCGACCTGGATCAAACTTCGATCTCTCCATCTTTGGCTGTCTAGTCTATTGAGAGAGTAGCGCCTTAGACCATGTGACCACTGAAGCTGGTCAAGTCATAATTAATCTTCACTAAATCAAGTAGACTATAAATTTAAACTTATCTTATATGGAAAGGTAGATTCTTGCTTGGCGAATATTAACACGCTAATTTTGAAACAATTTTCCGATAGTAGTTTTGAGGATTTGTTCAATCTTTTGATTATTTTTTTTTTTAGCAATTTGAAGCTGTGATAAATGGTCTGAAGACGGGCCAACCAGTGGACCTCAGCCAGATGCCTCCCCCACCACCTGGGTTTGAGTCCTCGGCAGGTCCAACCGTTGTACAGCCAGACAAGGAGGAGGAACATATACAGAACTCATCAGATCCACCAGAACAACCACAGCCAACTGAAGGTGAAATATATAATATTATTATTGCTTAGCACACTTGATTAATTATCAGTTTTATCAACACCACTCTAACCTTTACAAATTTTTATATTTAAAACAAGGTACTGGAAAGAGTGAAGGGAACAAATAAAAGAGAACAAACACAATATTTCTTTTACAAACAAAATAGGAACAAAGCTCCTCACACTTTACATTGCTGCCACTGGACTCGGAAGCAATAGCTGGCCCCTTGAAGAAAAGCAATTGCTATCACCCAAGCCCTCGTTTATTGTCTCAAGAGTTAAACAAAAATCTGTTAATATAATGTGATTTTTTATTTATATCTTAGCATGTAAAAGGCTTTGAAAATACATATATATATTTTTATGGAAAAGTCGAGGAATTTAAAAACTTAAAAAGTATATAAATCCTCTATTTTTCTATGCATTAATGTTCTTTTTCTTTCTCGTTTTTTTTACACCGCATTTTACTACTTGTTCAGGTTGTATGCAGATTTACTAATTATGCCAATGAGTTAGGGATGAGAAAGATTGCACTTAGAGGAAGTATACTCGCATTTTCTTGGAGGGAAAGTGGAAAACCCTTTTGGGAAAACCACTCTCAGTATAACTGACTGGGATTTGAACCCTGATCTCCTTATAATCAACAATCTAACACATAGAGTGAAGCCTTAGACCATGCGGCCACAAAAATATGTAGTTTATTTTTTAAATAAATGTATAAACTTAATGGATATGACTACTGACTGTGTGTTTTGCTGTGTTATAGAGGAACAACAGGAGCTGTATAAGGCCCCTCCCCCACCGAGCACTGTCCTAGAGGCTCTGGAACAGAGGCTGGCCAAATATCGCAGCACTGAGCAGGCGGCCAAAGATGAGGGAAACTCTGGCAAGGCCCGCCGCTTGGGGCGCATTGTCAAGCAGTATGAGACTGCCATAAAACAACATCGAGCTGGCAAGCCTATCGCTGTAGAGGAACTGCCAACTCCCCCTGGTATGTAGTTCTTTTTTAACACTTTTTATGGCTACAGAGGTCATATAATTTGTCAAAATGGCAATAAACCCTTCTTAAGTTATTAAAACAGCTCAATAAACATTAAACTGCCTCATAAGTAATTAAAACGGCAATACATTCCTTCACATATTTATTAATTAGTCATTGTAATATCAATAAATTCCCTCGGTAGTAAGTGAAACAACAATAAACTCTTTCATTTATTTATTCATCAGTCATTTAACAGCATTAAACTCTTTCACTTATTTATTCATCAATCATTGAAACAGAAATTAACACATTTATTTATTTGTCATTGAAATAGCTATAAAATAGCTCATGTATTTATTTATTTGTGAACAAGAGGGCTCAATGGCCAACTTATTTAACAATACATTGAAACTGTAAAAAAAAAAAATGAAAAATGAACTAATGTAGTATGTAAATTGAGTGAAGAAATCCTACCTAAAGAAGGAGGAAAAAAATATGAATAAAGGTCAATTAACCCAGGTGACATATTTCATTTTTACAAAGCATTGAAGAATAACTAATAAATGTGTTTTGTAATTGAAAATTGGTTGACAGAAGAAAGCAAATTAATGTTCTTTTACATATTTTGGTTTGAGGCAGTCAACTGACATATGCCTAAATAGAGTGTATTTGTGTAAACATACCTCACTTTAAATTTAGGACTATATTTTCTATCTAAACGCAGCGACCAGAATGCCACTATGCAAAGCTTATTCTTAGGGCTGAGACAAAAAGCTATTTTGCTGATTACCAATCATTTGGTTTATTTTATTTTGAATATTTTGAATTTACCAATGCACTATAACAACACTAAAAGAACTGTCCACTTGTGTGGTTTTTATTTTATTCTAGATAGTAGGCTTTCTTATAAAAGCTTGTATTAACACTTAAAACTTAATTAAAATGTATATTTTATATATAAATTAATGTAGTTAAATTTACAATAAGTTCGTTTTAACTATTAATAGTCATTTTTCAATTTTAGGGATCTGCAAACTTGGGTTGAGTATTTCAAAAAGCTCCCGAGCTTGAGGATATTCATAAGTTTAAAATGTTAAAGAGTATAACATAGACTATTTGTTTATTTTAAAAGTAAAATAGAGTAGGCTATTTAAAATGTCGCCAGTCAAAACAGACATAAACTCTCTAAATACCACATATTTAAAATGTGAGAGCTTAAAAATATATAAAAACAACTCCTGTTCTTAAAATAAGAATGTCACTCGTTTATATAAATAGGTATTAAATACTTTTAAAAAAAAAAAGTAAATATAAATATCACTTTTTAAATTAGAAATAACATTTTAAAACACATTATAGGCAGTTATGTAATACGCAGTTCTAAAAGACACTCAAATAAAAATATACTAGAAAAAAATAATCAAAATTATTTCAACACTCATGTATTCAAAGACATTAAAATTACACTATAATAAAATGTAATAATCACAAAGTTAAAAATTTGAAATGCTTCATATTGTGTTAGGCCTTAATGATATAACTGTGCGTTCTGTTCCAATTTCATTCATCTATGTTAATTTGTACATGCATCTTGTATGGGCTCCCTCTAGCAATTATAATATTATAAAATTTATTTCAATTCAATTTTTAATGCTTATAAAAGTTTATTTTCATACTTAAAATGAAAAATAAAATGGTAAAATAATATATCTAGTATGCATGAAATAATAAGACATGTTTTTTAAAATTTAAATGTGTTAAGTTTGGTAAAACATTTAAATTATTGTTTATCAACACTGATATTATACAGGTTAACCAACATATTTCTAAAACTAAATAGGAAATAATATTAGTTTTGTATTTTAACATATTGATAATACAAGTTTTATGTGGAACCTTTACTATAATTTAAAAAATATAAACTGTTGGATTTAATTTAATTCATTTATAATTGATGATGATGATGATGATACCAACTTTGGTGGCCACATGGTCTGGCACACTACTCTCACAGTAAACTAAACTGTCGATGACGGGGATATTGAGGTTCAAATCTAAGTCGGGGCCATGGATGGAGGTTTTCTCAAAATGGCTATCCACTCTACTTTCATTCAAATGTGGGTACACTTCTTATATTTATAATCGTCCTCATCCAATACTCTTAGTGTAATTTAGTACATAAGCGAATAATACTAACGGATAGTAATATGTGGTGCTAAAAAAATATATAAAACTAGGACGAAGCTATTCATATCCCAAGGTCCTGTTGTTTTGACTTATTTTCCATAAATCGGTAACAATTTTTCCTTATTGTAATTCAAATAATGTCCTCAAAGCCAAATCAAAGTTGAAATATTTTTGTTTATTGTTTCAAGGTTTTGGCCCCATCCCAATGGAAGGTAGTGCAGCACCTGTTGCTAAACAAGTGAAACCTGCCCCAGCTCCACCCTCACCCCTTCCACCTAAACCTGTGCCAGAATCCCCCACCCCTTCTAGTCCATCCAGTGGAGAAACCATTCCACAAGGCTTGCCAAGCACTACTCCACAAAAGTTGAATGGTAAGATATAACTCAGATTTAGGTTCATAAAATCCAAGTTTAGAGAACATTTGTAAGATGAAAGAAATTTTGGTTTGTTTATATCTAAACACCATACAATAATTGTAAATATGTTAAGGAAAACAATATTCTTTAAATATATAAATTGGGCCCTTTGAATGGTTAAACTCTGGAAAAAAAAACTAAGGTTAATAATCTTTTTTTTAAATTCAATCTAAATTTTTCTACGTCATTTAGATTTCTTGCCGGTGGCCGAGCTTAGTGTAATTATAATATCATTTTTAAAACCAAACCCTATTGAGACAAAACTAAAAATAACAAAATTGGAAGGAAAAAATCTATTACGCTTTTGAGTTTTACTAAAATTTAAATTGGAGATTCAGCATTTGTAGGTAAAATTAACACCGGGTTTAGAAAAATCTGGATTCAACTCGTCTCTAAAACATATTATATTGTTATAGCTTAGAGGAAACTCTTAATCACTTTCGAGATACATTAGGTAATTTTAAGTATAGTATTTAAGGAAGAAATCGCAGTTGGGTTTAATCCACTATTATTTTTACCTACAAATCCCAGATCCGAATCTCAAAACCATTGTAGATCTAAGAGGTTTACTTTCTGACATTAATTATTAAGATGCTACACAAAAGGTAAGTAGTAACTAAATGTTGAATTTTTTTTTCGTATATGATACACGCATAACAATTTAATATTCAGTTAAGTGATACTTGCTTCTATGGCCACATGGTCTAAGGTGTCACTCTTGCAATAGACTGCTGATGACGGGGAAATCGAAGTTCTAATCTTGGTAGGATGTACTGAGGATGGTTTTTCCTAAATGGTTTTCCACTCTTCTTTCACATAAATTCGAGTTCACTTTCTCTATTTTCAACCCTACTCATCCTTAACACATAGAGTGATTAGTACATATGTGTATTATAATTGGGTGACCTGGCGGTCTAGGGGTAAGGTGTCAGACTTCTGTGCTGGCGGCCGGGGTTCGATCCTCGGTCCCGGCACAAATTTATCTGATTACCAAACCCTTCCTTCACCTCTGACAATACATCTTGTGAATGTGGGGAATGCCAGGCCTCCACCGTGGTTCGGATTCCACGTTAAGCTGTAGGTCCTTCATTTCATCTCACAATCACCCTACCATTACACATTAGCGTAAGTGCGTATAACCCGAATGGGTAGTAAGACGCGGTGCTAGTAATAATGTATTATAATTGGAAGAAGGTACAGGAAAGGTGGATAGAAACAATGTTTCTATCCACTCTTTCTGTACCTTCTTCCAATTATAATACAATTACTTCATAAAGCGAAAAGAGGTTTTCCTTATAGAGTTAGTACATATGTGTGTAACCCCAACTGGTGGTACGATGCGGTGTTGTAAAAAAAAAGAAGAGGTAAGTGATAAATGAATGGTCTGCGGTCTGTTTTTATTATGAGTAGCCTATGTTGGGCTAGACCACAGATAAGTAATATAAGAGTTTAAGAACAATTTTTTTTTTTTTTTTTTTAATCTTGAACTCTATATTTTGTATAATATATTAAAGGATTCGATGATATGATGGTCCCAACTTTATAAAAATATATTTGGTACTATAGGTGATTTATAAATTGTCATTACTTGTATCCATGCATGATTTAGGCACTTTTCTTCATCTCCTTTTTAATAAAAAAATTACATTCTTCAACCATTATATTCATATTTGACCTCATATATAATATATTATTTGTAAATCTTGAATTGATTTTTATTCACAGTACGCAAGAGTACTAAGTCCAGACAGGAGAAACAGATGGCTTTCCTTGAAGCTCGCCAGAAAGAATTTAAACTCGCAGCATTGCAAGCAAAACAGAAAGGAGAAATCAACCAGGCGAAAGAGTATTTGAGGCTAGCCAAGGGTTTTGATCCCCTCATAGAAGCTTCTATTGGCGGCTTGCCAGTCGACATGGCTACGGTAAGTTACCACTTTCCTGATTATCAACGCGTTGTTTTGTCTCTTTCAATTAAAAACACTACTGTGTGTTTTGGTCTTTGAAAATGTTTTTCACTGGAAATTAATATAATGGTTGTTTTTATGAGAATGAAAGATTATTTGAAAATAGAGCTAGCGATTGAATTCTGGTATAAATTAGGTAAGATAGCCAGTACATTTTCCTGAGTGATGCTCGAGTAGAAATTGTTTAAATAAAACATCAATGAACACAAAAACAAACCAAAAATATTTATATTTTAAAGACAAACTTTCACTGCCATAGGCAGCTTCTTCATTTTCAGAAAATAAACTATTGTTCTTGGTTGTACTGTCACTATATAGATTGCACTTATCTTGCACTTGGACTAGACAGATAGAAAGAACTAAGCAGTTGTGTTATAGTATCATTGTGATATCCATAAGGTTAGAAATAATTAGTAAGTGTACTAATAGGGAGGGTAGTAGTTCAGCTAAGATTGGGATTAGGAGCCTGTTTGAATTTGGTGATATATTGATAAGGTAGTTAGCTATATCACCTGCTTCAGCGGCTGCATGGTCAAAGGCACTACTCTTGCAATAGACTAAACTGCTTTTGACAGGGAGATCATTGTTCGATTCCAGTCGGGTGCACCGAGACTGTTTTTTCCTAAATGGCTTCCCACACATTATATATACAAATGTGGGTATACTTCTTTTTAATTCAACTTTCTTCAGCCCTAACCCGTTAGCATAATATAACCCTAATGTGTGTAAGACCAGATGCTAAAAAAAAAAGTCATCAGATCCATTTATTTTATTATCGTGTCTATTGTCTTACCACTGTTCAGTTTATACACCTATTTGATAATTACTCTAATGGGGTATGGATAGGAAAGGAAGCATTTTAGAGGTGATCTAACCACATTTGCTTTGAAGGGGAGTAGGAAACCATTTAGAAAAAAACCACTCTCGGTAGACTCGACCAGGATTCAACTCCGAAACTCCCTGTTCATCGGCAGGCCAGGCCAACACGAAAGTGATGTCTTATACCATTCTGCCACTGAAGTGAGTATTATATACCTAGCGGTGAAGGGCTGCAAATATATTTGTTGAGGGATTCAATCACCTAGGTTGTGTAACACTGACTTAAGTTCAGATTGTGGATTTAAGTATATGACGATAAAGGGTTAACTTTGTTTTACTTAAATTTAATGAAATCCAATCATTTTGTCTACCACAAATCAGGTTCTGTGTTCATAACTGAGTATATTATTCACACCCCAAGGTCCCTATACCACCCAACACAAGGGTAGTCTTGGAAACAGACTTTGACTTTGTGTCGGTAGACGACTGTACGCCTGGAAGTGATGGAGAGATATTTGAAAAGTTAGAAGAGGATCTTCTTAAACAAGCCAAGGTAAGAAAAATGTTCAAGAACACTGGCAAAGCCATAGAATTACACTCCGATCTACATAGGAAGGGCCTTTTAGAATATACAAACTTTTTAATTTTTTTGTGGACAAACTTGATAACATTTTACTATATCATTAGTGTTATTTTATAGGTGTAAATAATATTGATCAAAAGTGACTACTGACAGCTGCAGATAATATGACTTGACATATGAATATGTGAAAGTACAGTAGCCCCATGGCTTCTATGGTGCTGACTGACAGCTCACAGCTGTTAACTAAAAGCTTTGAAAAGTTACCAGACCAAATTATGTATCCCTACGCTCAACCATATGATCTGGAAAAACGTGTGTTTAGCAGCTGTCACTTCTGACGGTCAAAATTTAAGTATATACCTAAATGTCGGCTGTCAGAAGTCAGCTGTGAGCTGTCAGTCAGCACCAAAGAAGCCACGGGGCTGCTGTATATCTAGTAACTTTTCTACCTGTCAGATAAGGCTCTTCCTTGGAAAATTGGACTGTAGTATTGCTGCTTAATTTTGTATATACAAGTTCATAAAGCACGCCTGTTAAGAGTAAGCCCTTATCAATTAAGAGAGAACAAAACACTTAATTTTCTTAAATAATTAGGATAGTGTCTCAATTGTATATAATTGTACACGGCCTCCATCTTGCCGGGTAGGATGTTTGCGAATAAGCTCTCTCCAACCCTGTTTGTCCAAAATTATTTATCTTTAGAGCTCTCTCCTTTCTTCTCTATATCTTCCTTTGTTTGGTCTACTCACCTCCTAGGTCATCCAACTGGTCTCCTGCCCCCTTCCTCTCTTTCCATGGTATACACATGGTGTTCTTGTTTTTTCCATTCTTTTCACATGGCAGAACCCTCCGAGTCTTGATGAGCTTAGCCCGTCTTCCATTGATTCCTCTCTCACGTCTTAATTCCTTACTTCATCTCTCCATGTGTTCCGGGTGTTCCGTGTCTGCAGGGTGCTTCTTAAAACTATAATTTCCCCTGGCCTTAGTTGTCAATTTTTTCTTTAAAATTTCATCAACTTATCAAGTTTGTGTTACAACTTGTAATTTGAAAAACGTTTTAGCCAATCACCTTGAAGTGAAAATTTATGATTTAGATTAAAATAAATGTACAAATATCTTAAGCAATGTAATATGCAGCAAATTATCCAAATGTTGTTTTCTATAGGTGGTTTGAATCCATTCCTTCTGGAATCTGAATCCTGGAAAACTTGCTAAGAAAAAGCTGTTATTTCCTCCCTTTGTTTGATTTTTATTCATTTCTCATTTTGTTCACATTAATTTGAGGACTGATTGTTAGGTTTGTTCTAAAACTGTTGCGTTAAACCACAATTATCAAACAGTATAATAGTGCTAAAATATAATTTAAATTAAAAATTAGATTGGTTTTTAAATTTTGAAACTGACATTTTCTTAATCCTCAACTCTCGAATATCCTTAAGGATTTGAGGAACGAATCCCTATTGTGTACATTAATGAATTTTCTACTTTCAAGATGTGCCTGACAAACCGTGACCACTTTAAGGCGGTTGGTGATGTTGCAAGCACGAACCGGTTCGAGCAGCTTGCACTTCATTCTAAGAAGGATTTGGACGCTGTGAGGGTCGCTCACAAACGTGGTGAGGCAGTCCCCAAGTTTCACTATGAAACAAAGGTGTTCTCCATAGTTCAGTAAGTATAGGAGAGAAAACATTACCGTATCGGCCCGAGTATAGTGTAATGTTTTTCTCCTAAAAATGTCCTCCCGAAAACTGAACTCGTACTATATTAGAAGTTCATTTACCTTTTATCTCTCATGTAGAACACCTTAAAGTCGTAAGGTCATATTATGTGCGAGACCGTACTATATTAGGGCCAATGCGGTATTAACAGTTAAAATACTTTGAATGTTGGTTGGAAGAGAATGTGAGCTAATATTTTTTCTAAACTTTTCTCTTTATGATTTTATAATAAAGGAAATTGATAAAACTAAAGAAAAAGGAAAAATAAACTATTAAGTGTAAATTTGATTAAGAAAACCCACCTAAGGACAGAGGAAAATTGTGGGAGGAATCCAATGCACAAAGGTGACATCTTCTTTCTTTCTTCTGTCTTCTATAGTAGAAGTATTATTATTATTATTATTATTAGCACCGCGTCTTACTACCCATTCGGGTTATACGCAATATAGTAGAAGTAGTCACACATTTTAACACAAATATATTTCGGTATTGTTGCCTTTATCAAACACAAAGAAGAAAGTAGAAAGTACAAATAACACAAACACAGGATTACTACATTTTGAATTTAAAGAAAAACTGCTAAAAACACATTGTGCCAACTGTTTTTGGGAGTAAAGATACATTCCTTGGCTATGGTTAGTATTTATAGAGACCTATTTAAAAATAATAATAATTATTATTAATAAGAAAATAAATAATAAAAATGATATTTTTAAAATAATAATAATAATAATAATTTGAAAAATGATAATCTTATAGAAAAAAACTATCTTCTGTTGTGGCCTGGTGCTAATCTTGATTTGGTAATCCATTGGTGGGCCAGTTCCCACTGTCTAAGTTGAGAACTGTTGCACTGTTTTGGAAATGTTCTTAATATTTGGTGTATTAGGTTTTTATTAGGTTTGAAAGTCCTGGTTGTGAGTACCAGCATGAATGGATACAAGCTTGTCTGGATCTTTGTGGTTTGTGTCAAAACAATGATTGTTCATTCGCTGTCTGAGAGAACCTGTAGTAAAGTTGTTTTGGGGTATTGTTTTCAGATGCTGTACAGATCTAGGAGATAATGATTTAGAGCTGACAATTATTCAAGGTATCAATTACACTGTGCCTAACCCAAAGGATGTCGACACTTACGTCAAGTTTGAATTCCCTTATCCAACAGTAAGATTTTTTTTACTAAGGAGTTCTTGAACTTCAACTTAGTTTTTAAAAATAATTTAGTTTGGACTTTCTTCGAAAAAATTCAAGCTTTGACAGCTACAAAGCTTCACCAATAAATATATTGACAGCTAAAAAAATTAATGTTTGTTCAATTATTGCCATTTTTAGGTATTTTTATTACAAATTAATGTTCATATGAAATAATCTGAAGAAATAGAATTATATGTTGTGATACCAACTTGATTTCTCAGATTAAAATGGAACATTACAAACAATATTTTTTAAAGTCATACAAGTGCATAAAAAAAGTTAACTTCACACACCCCTAGAGGATTATAGAACTTAACTTATTAAACTAATAATAAACTAAATGATTAATAAACTTATATTGACAACAACTTTGTGTTTATGATTTTGAATGTGAATTTTTCTTGGTTTTGATGTTTATATATGTATTTATTAATTTAGTCCATTCATGTTATTATACATTTAAGCTTTTGATGTTAATTATTGTCAAACATAATTTATTGTGAAAATATAAATCCTATGTCTTACAGTCCAAAGTAGCTTCTTAAGTGCCCATCTTATCCCACACATAGCTTAATTAGTTTTCAAATTCAGTTTGAACTGTGCATTGCGCAGTGGTGCAGTTTTCTATATTTTACTCTTAAAAAATTGTGAAATTGAGACCATTATCATTATCGACTGTTTCCATCCTGTGGCTGGCTCACTTTAGTAAAATGCCTCCATCTTCCTCTATCCATATATCACTCTTCCTCCTTTAATAGATTCCATTCTTCTACTCTCACATGCACACTTTCTGCTATCTGCTATTCCCGTCTCTTTCTAGTTTCCCTTGCAGTGCTTTTCCATTTTAATTACATGACCATAACATTGTGTCCTTGCTTTCTCTACTATCTCATATAATTGAGGACCAGTGAAACCATTATACCCTTTCGATTTTTCTTTTAATAATAAAACAGAAAAAAATATACCAAATTGACCCCAATTTCACTGTTGTCAAATGAAGAATGCAGAAAACTGCTTTAGTAAGTTTTTTCTTTTGAGCATAATCTTACATCTCATTACTTGGTTTTTCGGTTATGAATTGGACTCTTTAAATGTAAATTCACCTATCCTCAATTAATGTCTAATTTTTTATTTATTATTTCTTTGATGCACTGGATTGTATTTTAGGAGGATCCTCCCAAGGATCGCACGTCAGTGGTGAAAGATACCAACAACCCTGAATATAACCAGGTTTTTCCGCTGACATTCCAGCGCAATGTGCGTGCGTGTCAGCGAGTTTTTAAAAGACATAGCATCAAATTGGAGGTGTGGTCAAAAGGGTAGGTAATAAATAGTCATTGTGCTTGTCTTAATTGTTTTACACTAGTATACAACTTAGCATTTTAGTCAAAATATGTAGTGGTTGGTATTAAAAATAAATGGTTTCCTAGTAAAAGTTAAATATAGAAATTTTGGAAAACTGTGGAAACAATTTTATAAATGTTATGTAACTGGTAGGGAAAGAAGCCAACCTGAAAAGATAACTAGCTTAGGTCTTCTTAAAAACAAATAAATAGGGGCGTGTGAAGTCCACTTTTTCAATTCGAAGCTAACCCTAATCAAATATATAAAATATTCTCCAAGTCGAATTGAAGTTCGAATATTTTTTCTTAGTTGTTTCATGCTCGAAAAAAAAAGTTGTTTATCTGTATAGCTTTATGCAATAAAATTACTTGAAAAATGTTGCACAATTGTTCGTAATATTTAGCTTTATTCTGATAAATCAAGCTGTTCTCAACCTAACAATTTAATTAGGGCCTACTTGAGTTTTTTGTCTTATGAATATTGTTTTGTACTGTACATAAAAGCTTAAAATGGCTATAATTGACCATTATTGGCAAAAATTCACTGCCAAAGCAGGATATTTTACTAAGCAAATTCGAAGCAATGTCGAGATTTAAAGCTTCACACATGCTTACAAATAAACATTTCATTTCTCCACACCTCCAGCTTGTTATCACGTTCATAGCTACACGCTATTTTAAATTTTAAGAAATACATATTTTTTATTAAGGTTTAAATTAGGAGGGATGGTTAGCATAGTTACCTTTGTGCACTAAAGCATAAATGGTTGTTACAAAACATTAAAAAAAAAAAAAACACACATAGACACATTTTTAAGGACAAGCTTTCACTTTCACAGAGACAGATTAACCTATTCAAGTTTTTATTAAGCTCCAATCAATCTTTATCTCAAGATAGATCCCTTCTCAATCACCATATTTTGCAGTTTATTTACACTGTCTTCAAATATATCTTAGTTGGCTTATTCATATTTTTAAAGTTGTGTAGAGTAGTTTTTTTTATGTAGCAATTCACATAATTAATTTGACTTGCCATTAAATTAATTGACTATATGTGTGCATATATTGCTTGCTCAGTGTTTGTTATGCATGTGTGATATCAATAGATGTTAGTGTTTACTCATTTAAATATAGAAACAGCTTCAAACAAACATACGTCTTCAAACTTATTTTCTATTCAAAGGAAAAACTGCTAATAGGAACAGACAACATCACTTTGATGAATTTAGGAAAGAGGCTGCCAATTTATTTGTTTCAGTTAATAGTGCCAAGTATGTTGAAAAGGGAAGAGAGTAGGGTATTAAGACTCATTGGTTAAGTGTCTTATTGAAGGCCTACACATCTACAGGAATAGTGTAGGTCCAAAAGATAATGTTTATGATTAAACACAATTCATTAAAGTATCTTTGGTGGCACATCAAGCCCCTGTTTCAGTAGAGTACTAACTGTAAATGAATATAAGGTTGATTCAGTTGTCTAGATTGTTTTGGAGGTGATTCTTGAATGTAGCTTGAAACTGAAGTTGTTTGATAAAATATTTTTATTTCTCTAATTATTTTATACAAATCAGAGATGTCACGAGTCCCGTTTTTCTCAGTTCTGATTTTCGAATTTTAACCTAGATTCTTCAAAATTTACAATTTCAATCTCCATCCTCTAACCTCACCTTTAAAATAAGTAGGGCTGGGCTGATCGGCCCTTTCAGCCACCAGGTTGATGCCGATTATTTGGTTTATTTTCTTTGCATTATTACAAAGATAATATCCAAAATGACACTTGGATATTTTTGTTTAATTTAATTCATATTAGAAATATCAATAAACATTTTAAAAGAATGCATCTTCACAATAAACAAACTCTCTTCCACTGAATACCGATACATGTTCAACGCTCGCTCGCCTCGATCCCACTACTCATTTCAGACAACTGTCTCCATGTGCGAACAGCTGGTGCAACACTACTGCCATTGTTGTCTCCTCCCAAAGTTTAATTCTGTCTGTGTGGCTATATTTCCTTTCGCTTGGACTACAGAGTATATAGCGTCAAAGTGTCAATGCAATCCACCAAATTTTACCAAAATTAGAAGGAGAACATTGAGGCTCCCTTCGAGTGGGACATCCTCTATTTAATAGTAGTTAATATTTGAGCAGTTCAGTATTCATAAACTAGTTTTGAATTTATTTTTGTATTGTCTTTCTTTAAATACACCCTCTCATTCTATCACAGTTTCTTTCTTTTGTCTGTTGCTCACAAAATGTTGACCTTTAAATTCACCCTCTAATACATTATTTCAAATTTTTGCTGAAGAAGGACCACTAAATGGAAGCTATGCACATTGGAAGACCACTGGGCCCTAGAAGGAGAGTTTGAAAACTATGCAAGTAAAAGGTTAATTTTAGGCAATTCCATTTTAGGACTACAAATAAATAAAAGACAAAAATTAATCTGCCAAATTAATTTTTTTTAGCATCACATTTTACTACTTGTTCAGGTTTTACTCATATGTACGATAATGAGCTAGGAATGAGGAAGGTTGAATTTAAAGTTGTTTACCCACATTTTCATGGCATAAGCATGGAAAACCATTTTGGGAAACCTCCCACGCTACACTTGGCTGGAATTCTAACCCCCATATACCTCTCATCAACATTTTAGTACAACATTAAAGTGACACCTTATACCATCCCACCATCGAAGCAGGTATTATATAATCACATTACTTAGTATGCCATAGATATTTGATTATTTTTAACATTTTAAACCTCAAAACTTAATATAAATATTTGTTCAAATTTGTTGACTTAAGGTCGATACTCGATACATATTTTCTCTTCTATGTGACTTGTGTCGACTTTTTTTTTTTTAGCGTCGCGTCCTACCACCCGTTTCGGTTATATGCTTATGTACTAATTATGCCAATAGTTTTAAGGATTAGGAAGGTTATATTAAGAGGAACTGTACCTGCATTTGGGTAGAGGGAGAGTGGAAAATAATTTTGGAAAAAAACCTCTCGGTACACATGGCCGAGATCAAAACCCAATCTCTCCCCGTCATTGGGAGTCTAGTCTACTACAAGAGTAGCAAATTAGATCATGGAGCTACTGAAGCAGACTTGTGTCTGCTGAGGAAATAAATACAGCATAGTATGGATATTTCACAAATCTTCATATATCTTTTGCACTTCCAATGTTTTTACTATAATATGTGATTACAATTTTCTAATTTTCTTCAACCCCGCATTTTACCACCCTTATGGGTTATACACCTATGTACTAACTACTTTAATGTGTTATGGATTAGGAAGGTTGAATTTAAAGGAAGTCTACATGCATTTGTGTGGAGGTAAAGTGGAAAACCTTTTAAGATAATACCACCTTTGGTACACACTCCCGGGATCAAAACCCAATCTCCCCGGCATCAGCAGGCCAGTCTCTCGTGAATGTGATGCCTTAGACCACTTAGCCACCGAAGCAAGTTTATTTAATTCATTATCATTTCTAAACATTCTGGGATCCTGCAGACCATTTGATTGGCCACCTCGGATCACACTTTGAGAAACACTGATTAGCAATAACTCTCTCACTGGAAATCTGGCAAGTATTGGTCATCACAGATTGTCCTTTCAAACGTTCTTTTCTCACTAGCCAATTAACAACCCCCACTCTCTCTTTTTGGTCCCTCCCTCCAAGATCAGTTCAAAGAACAAAATAGTCTACTACCCACTGTCCTATCTTAAAACAGGTGAGTTCACACAGTTCAAAAGATAAACATAAATAATCAGCAGAGGCTTCCATTTAGGATTAGCAATTGGTATCAGCCCAGTCCTAAAAATAAGTTATTTATTTGTATAATGTGTTGTGAAGTATTTACAAAAAAAGATTAAAAATACTTAACCAAACTGCCAATTTTTATCTGCATGAGATCACTTGAACACACAGGTAATTGTAGAACATCACTGAAGTGATCAAAGGAATTGCAACTTTTAGGGAAAACTTGTTTTGTTTCACTGTTATATTATAGCATGAGTCAAAATATAAACTTTATTTTTGGCATGAAGTGCTACCTGTGTTAGTTGGATCGCTATTCAGACTTTTTCTTAATGTTCCGGTTTTTAGGCCACGGTACTTAGGAATGCAGTGGTTGTGTTGTATCAGGTGAACTATATTTTCTGTGGCATATTCATAATCTTTCATGGAGTACTCTCTTTGAGTGAGCCTGCTGTTGAATGCGGTGGAAGGTCGATGAATTTTTCCGGGGCATGGCTTGTGGTATATTTGATTCAAATGTTTGGTGTCATTTTCCTTACATACATCACTTTTGATTATATGTTTTTTAATATATATTCTTTAAGTTATACAGGTACAGTTATTATTGAGCAATATTGTTGAGTCAATCCGACTGATTTAAAACACCAAACTTTATATTAATTCACGTTACTTGCCATATGTAAGGCCACACTAAACCACTTTGTGTAAAGTGTTCATCCATACTTTGAGACTTGATTGGTTGATTTCTTTCTTTCTTTTTAGTGTTTTTTATATACTACTTAATATAAACAAAAACTAAAATGTTATTTAAAAAAAATAAGATACTTTTTTTATTAAATATCCGAATAAATGAAACTGAAAACTTTTGCCTTACTGTTGATTGATCTCAAAAAATAAATTTTTGAATTCTTAGAACTTAATTCGTATGGTTTTAATTATTTATTGTTTCCCATTCTCCCTGATTAACTGATGGTATAGTTCTTTAAAAATTCACACACCTTATCCATTTCCATTTTTTTTAAACCCACAAATTTTAATTTTAATTCAACTAAACTTCTTATCTGCAACGTCTTGCTCACAATGTGCTCATAGTCATAATTAATGCATTGATTTTTTGAAAAGAATGTTGGTCACTTTTTACGATATATGGTTTATACTTAGCCATTAAAGTTTATTATTATTATTATTATTATCATCATCATCATCATTATTACTATCATTATTATCATCATTATTATCATTATTATTATTATCATTATTATTTTTATTTTATTATTATTATTATTATTATTATTATACTTCGCAGAGAAATATTAGCAGTTTATTGAGTGAAAACTATGAATACCATAAGAACAACATAATACATTTTCTTTAGATTCAGTAAACTTCTGTTAGTCAAACTAACTTATAAGACACACATGGTAGAGTGATTCAAAGTATTATCTAGTGTAATTATTTCTGGGGAAGTGGTTTAGAGTCTATAAAAACATAAAAGTAAACTAAAACAACCAAACCAAATAATATTGGTTAAATTTTTTTTATATAATTTTCATATTAGCAAACGTTGATGTAAAAAAAGTTATATTACATTTTAACTATAAAATAAATATTTTCATATATGTTTGCACTCTTTTTCTAGTAGAGTAACATATATGTTCGTAAAATGTGTTAACACATACCTACTTCATGTTTATCCTTACCCTTAACACCATTTATTGTGCGCAGATGTATGAAGGAATGTAAATATGGTTTGTGGTTCCTTGATTATGTGCACAAATTATGTGATTGAGATTTGCACACCACTTGAACTAATTCTATAAAATGTCTCACAATTGTATATTAAAGGGCTGTTTGATAAGATTAAGAGGCCAATAAAAGTATGAAAATTGTTTGATTAATCATATGCAGGGCCCAGATTTTGATTACATGTATTTTTTATCCCAGTAAATTCTCATGTTTTCATAATTTCTATTCATGATCCCATGGTTGTGGAAAAAAAAAAATATATCTATATATATATAACTTTAAATGTATAGATACTCAAATATAAGATTTTTTACCACACAGTTGCCAAACTGACAACATAACATAACAAATTAACTTTGTACCGTACGTACATCCATTACTGTTTCCAGCCTGTGGCCTGGGTCAGTTTTTTTATTCAGGTCATATATTTTCCCACCATCAGCTTGCTAGGCCTGTCGTAGCTTCATATACCTTATAATCTAACTTTAGACTAAGACAGGCACAACATCCAATCCCCGGCCAATAATTTATCAATATCAAAAGGTAAATCTATATTTCACCAATGATAAATTTTTCGGCAATGCCGGGAATCAAACCCCCGACCCTTAGCTAGTAGGCAGACATGCTACCAACAGAGCTAAGGTAACTTTGTACCTGCTTAGTAGGAAAATTCCACATTCCTGGTGAGTCCTGCAACTAAGATAGAAAGGGTTGTGGTGGAATAGGAGTAGCTATAAGTCATTCATGAGCTACGTTTATCTGGATGACATCTCGAAATGTTACTAGAAGTTATCCCTAATATATCGCTACGCCAACAGCTGACATCCATCACTTTGGATGACTGTAATGAAAACAGATAGTAATATATTAATGTGATAGTTAACCACAGTAATTTAGGCCAATATTATTTATATATTTATTTGAGGTTGGACACAAAGTTTATTTATAGTTTTATTCCACTTAAAAAAAATTCACACCACTTTCACAAAAACTTCTGACGAACGTAGCTTCAAAATGGCGACTGACGAATCTAAACCATATGATTGAACATAATGGTAGACAAGTTTCTTACAATGATGCAGACACGCAGTTGATGAAAATATTTTATTCAGTTAAATATTTCAAAATACGATAAAATAATACATAAAATCATTTATTGTATATAAAAAAAATTACAAGAATTTTCTCTTTCCCAAGTAAATACGATGCATGTATTAAAAGGTATTGATGTGTGCACTATATCAAACATAATCAATAACGTTCCATAACGAAAAATAAGTACTTTTAATTATGTTTAAAATATTGTTTCGGGTTGGACGAAAAGAAATTATTTAAAAAAATGAAATAGTATGAGAAAACTTAAGTTTACATTATTTTAAATGTAATATACAACAGGTAATTAAAGATCTTTACATTTATAACAAAACATGTGATCTTTTACAAGTGTTGTCAACCCAAAACCTAAACATATGATTTTCGAACTGTCATCCTGGTAAAAACTTATCGTGAACGGAATATATGCTTCTGAAGCAAGCAGTTGTAATCAATGTTCATACTTAGGAAATGCAAGAGTTTAGTTGCTAAAAGTTTTTTCCTTGCATACAGATCTCCTTTGGTTTCCATTTAAAAAGTGCCTGTACATTCAATTCAAGTTTCGTTTACATTATTATGTGTGTTTTTTTTAAATTAGTATTTCTCTTCTTTCTTTTTTTAGATCATTTTTATATTATCAAAAACTGGGCCCTGCTATTAAGTGTCATAAATTTGAGTGTTAAATTGTTGCCAAATATCTTATTGAGTTATTTAATTTGAGTGCATACGTATTTTTAAAACATTTCATAAAACAAACACTTATGCACATAGAACATAATTCATTATTTACCTAATTTGTGTGATCCATACATCTTAAACTTGGATTTGTCATTATAGAAGTTTTTAAAATAATATTTGATATTTTCAATAGTCACTAGATTGAAGGCTCTGGTAATTTACAATTATGAACAAGCTTTTGGTGAATAGCGTCCATCTCCTTGCAGGTCATGGCTGCAATGCTTGTGTAACCCTCTCTGTTGTGTGGGTGACACTAACGAGACGGATTCTTCAAGGTAAACCAGGCCATATTTATTGCTAATTTCCCATAATTTGTCATGGAGTGCTAGTTGGTATGAGGTCGCAGGGCACTACTTTATTTATGTACTAGAGGCAAACAATCTTCATTTCGCTCTTGCTTTTTTTTGTCTTTAAACTAGGGTGTAAACAAGGATTTGGTGTTATGGTCTTCTTTAGCTTTGTACACAATATTAAAAGTTTCGTTTCAAATTTAATGAAGATTCAGGCATATTTCTTCTCTCTCTGCCCAATTACAAGACTTTTTTTACTAAACCATTTGAATTGGAACTTTTTTTTTTGTAATAAATACCAAACCATGTTGAAAGATATTTTTGTACCTGGATAATGTACACATTAGCGTTTTCTTCCTTAGTGTGTGTGGGTGGGTGTGTGTAGATGTGGGTGTGTGCTTGTGATTTAGAGTAAACCATATATTTGTAGTCAACTATAAGCGTGTTTCCAGTGAATGCAACCATGGTGACATTATCATATCAGCTGTTTTCACCTTATCTTGTTTTACTATTTATTTAAACCTGTATTTTAGGTTGAATGAATTACAATTTTTTTTTGCTTGTTTATATGTTTTAAGATATCATTTGTAAAAAAAAATAGCTATCAAGTGTACTATACTAACTTCATTTAGTCTCTGGCTTAACACACGTCTAGTGCACATGCTTTATTATCTATTCCCTAAAGATTTTCAATGTTCCGTGTTTGTGTTCCATTAACTTAATTATGTTATATATTGTGTTGTCTTTGCTAGTACCAGTTGATTTAACCTTAACTTTTTATGCCTTTAATAACCGGAGCATACACAACCATTCAACTTAATACATATCAGCCAATGAGAATGTGAGGAAAAACTTTAGTCAATTAAATGTCGGTATACACAGCAAACAGAAATTATCTTCTGTAATGTTTGAAATGCCTGGTGGTATCCATAGTTGTTTGTTATTAACAAATTTTATTTGTTTTAGTGTCATTGACTATAATTATGAAAATACGACAAACTAAATGTTAAATTTTACATTTTTGACAATGTAATTGAGAAGTAAGTTTGCAATAACATTCATGACAATAATACATTCAGAACCAAAGAAACATTGTACAAGCTCCACTTAAAATAGGTTAGTTTTATATTTCAAAATAAACAGTTTATTTAACATTGTTTTTAAATAAATCCTTAATAGAATTATTTTTAGAGACCTTACCCACTCGAGCAAAAATGTTAGGTCAACTTCTATGCATAAAAAACAATCGTTTTGAATAAAACTTTATTCACTGCATTTCATTATAAATATTTCTCTTTATATCATGCATAATGTATTAATATATAAATCCAGCCTAAATAGAATATATTTAATGTTAACCTTATGTAGTTGGTGGCTTTGGGCTTGAAACTGTAATTACTTTTAAAACTTATTTTTAAATATATTTAGTAGGCTTACAAGTATAGTTAATAATTTATATAACATTTAGCTTAGCGAGAAACACTATTTAACATGATGCTGAAAAATTTGTAGACTATAATTCATTAAAATAGTGTGGGAATATGTATTTTTGATCTTAGTTGCTTAGTGGTGGTCTAATTTTAGCTATTTAATAGTTGTAACTACTCACTTCGGTGGCAACATAGCCAAAGATGCTACTCGCGCAATAGACTAGACTGCCGATGACGAATAAATCAGGGTTCGATCCCAGTAGAGTGTATTGAGAGTGGTTTCCTTTAAAGGGTTTCTCACTCTCTCTACACACATGTTGGTACACTTTCTCTAAATTCAACCTTCCTCATCCCTAGCCTATTAGCTTAGTACATAAGTGTATAACCCAAATGGGTAATAAAACGCAGTGTTAAAAGAAAAGTTGTAATTGTTTTATAGATTATGGATTGCACTCTTGTCACTCAAGTATCTATTTGTTGCAGAGGTTTCTTCCGTGGTGACACACTCATCGGAACAGCCAATGTCAAACTGCAACCCTTGGAGAGCAAATGTATCATTCACGACTCTTTCGATGTAGGTATTATTCGGGCAACTGAATAGAATCACATATATATATATAATGTGTAGGTTCCATAGTAGTCCAGTCACAAAGCGGATTTCCTGAAGAATACAAAGTGAACATGTCCATCACAGACTCTGCGTTAAAATATGGGTGACCTGGTGGTCTAGGGGTAAGGTGTCAGACTTCTGTGCTGGGGTCCTGGGTTCAATCCTCGGTCCTGGCACAGATTTATCTGATTACCAAACCCTTCCTTCACCTGTGACAAGAAGTGTATTAATCACAACTTGTGAATGTGTAGAATGCCAGACCTCCACCGTGGTTCGGATTCCACGTTAAATTGTAGGTCCTCCATTTCATCTCAGAATCACCCTACCATTAAAAATTAGCGTAAGTGCGTAAAACCCGAACGAGTAGTAAGACATGGTGCTAATAATAATAATAATAATAATGACCCTGATCATGAGACAATCTCTGGATAGCTCAGTAGTAGAGTATTGGCCTACTAAGCCAAAGGTCCCGAATTTGATTCCCGTGTCCAAGTGTAATTTTTCACAGAGACCAATCGCTTATAGATAGGATGAGGAGTGAAATAGGTATGCTCTTTGTCACCCAGTCTGTTCAACTTGTATGGCGAGTGGCTGGTTAGGGAAGCCTTAGAGGTATGTGGCAATTTCAGGATTGGAGAACGCTTCATAAACACAATAAAATATGCAGATGATCTAGCATTGCTGGCCAAAAATAAAGACGAGTTGCAGGACTAATGGAGATAGGGAGATGAGATGTTATGTAGATCAACAATAAGAATTCAAAGTGATAGTGATTTCAAAAAATGAACTGCTGAAGATCAAAATTGGAAATTGTGAGTTGGAAAACATAGAGCATTTCAAGTACCTCGAAAGTTTGCTGACAAAGTATGCCTAGTGCCTTCTGTATTAAGGAAATTAGGTCGAGGATCGCCATGACTAAGGAAACTTTCAACAAGAAGAAGTTACTGCTTATGTAAAGGCTTAGTTTGGGATTGGGGAAGAAACTGATGAAACGCTACATTTGGAGCATCGCGCTGTATAGAGCAGAAACTTGGACTCTTAGTTAAATGGGAAAGAAATACTTGGAGAGCTTTGAAATGTGGTGATGGAGAAGATTTAATAAGATCAAATGAACAGACAGGATGACACATGTAGAAGTCCTAATAAGAGTGGGGGAGAAGACAACCATTTTGAATGTGATTCTTCGGTGCAAAGCAAACTTGATCAGATACATCCATAGGAAAAACTATCTTCTGAACAACGCCATAAAAGGAAAGGTTGAGGGAAATATAAGCTTAGGAAGGAGGAGGATTCAAATATTGGCCGTCTTGAAGGAAAGAAGAAAATTATCTTAGCTGAAACAGGAGGCAGGGGACAGAGCGCATTAGTGGTCTTAGTTAACTGACAAAAGGAATGGACCTGTCATAAGACAGAATTTATATTAATGATGACAAGTGGGTTGATTTCATAGTGAGTTTATCATGCACATAGTTAGCCTATGACAATTTCTGTTCTATATTGTATCTGTCTAGGCTACAATCATACCATTTCATTCCTACTAGTTAGCCACCCTACCTTCATGATCTGGTCACTCTTGACACTAGCGACAGTCAAAATAAACCCCAGTTTTCTTCTCTTTCTTCAATTGTATGACTTAGACCCTCATGATCTGCTCTCTTAGGTCATTTATTAAAGTTCTTGTGTCGCTCAATCATCTAAATATCAATGTACTTTAAGGTGATTATTATATTTAGATAAAATGACCTATTCACTAGGTAACCTTAACTCTATCAGACCCTTTTCCCGTCTTTTTCACTCCTTTGTCATAAGATAGTAGGTCATATGGCTGAACCACCAGCATACTTTCATCCTAAACCTAATCCCTTTCAGGGAGCTGTCTGTACTACCCATCCTCTTCACCTCTCTCTTACAATTCCTTCTTGAAAGTGGTTTGGCTGTATGGTCATAGCTCTCTTCTTAAGTCATTTCTGCCGTTCTCTCTCACCACGATTCTTAATTGAAGTCTGTTGTACTGTGCTATTGACCTCATACACCTTGTTTCCTAAGCCTTTCTCAGAATATTAAACATGTCGGCTAAATTACCGACCTCTTATTCCTCTTGTACTATGAATATCTTCTGGAAGTTTGATGACAGCACTCTACCATCCTCTTTTCACACTCTGATTAATTTTATGTTTCCTTTTTTCAGATCATGTGTAGGACATTATCTCATTCTTACGCACCCTATCTCTTAGGGACAATATTAGGGTTCTGTGAGTAGAGTTTAAATGAAAACCAGTTTTTTTCTAGTTCGAATAGGTAGTATAGAACAATATTTGTAAAATAAATATTTTATAATGAATTTCTCTAATAGATCATTACATAAACCATAAATAAATACAACCCTAATTTTTTAGAACTAAATTTTTTTGTGAAAAAATTGTTAATCACACAAATTTTAATTTTCAAATAAATTTAAAATAATTGCTCAGTTGTTTTTTTTAACTAGACAAATGGTAATATTGAAGGACTTTATTTGCTATAAATTATATCCTATGATTGAATATAATTAATTAAACTAAGAATTCATGAGAAAATGAAAAATTCTTAGTACTCCATTATTTTGGAGTTTTGTAAAAAAAAATTGAGTCAGCTGCTGAAATTCAATTTGAACTTGAATTTTCAAGTACTCGCACACCCATAAGTTCATATTATTTTTGTCCTATTTATTTCTATTATTCTTTCCTGTGGCTTTCTCTAAATAATTACATTTACACGTGATACCTGATTTAATTGACACCATGGAAACTAATTTTTCAGTTGGTGAATGGCCGTAAGCCTATTGGAGGCAAGCTGGAGGTGAAAGTTCGTATTCGCAATCCTATAGTTGTGAAACAAGTAGAGCAGGTAACAGAAAAATGGCTGGTCATTGACCACTTCTAGTGAACAGCTACTTCTCTTCACAACATGTGGCTGTGAACGTTTGCCAACCAAGAACAGCAATGTAGCTATTATTATTTGTCGGGTTTGAGGATGTGTGGTACAGTTGATAATGTAAACTAAACTACTGTCATTTTCCCCACATACCTCTTTTGCTTATTTTATAATGTGTTGCCTATGCTGAAGTGGATAATCATTTGACACTTTGAAAAATGAAGTATTTGTAAAATTATGTTTATCTCTCACAAAGTAATACTAAATTTTGTAAATAGGGGTGTGCGGAGCTTCAAAAATTTTGACTTCACTTTAAATATTTGTTCACTTTAACTTAGATTTGAAAGTAAAATTCTGGATTGGACAACTATAATGCTTCACCCAAATGAAATATTTTAAGTTAAAACACACATTTATATGTTGTTGTTTTTTAAATTTTCTGTTGTTATTTTCATCATAAATTAGTATTTTCATAAAAAATCTAAAATTATTAAATTACTTTTTGTGATAACTTAATATATTATTTTATGATGAAATATATTGATTATGTTAGAAATATAGCATTATGTAAACTTTATTTAATACCTAAATTTACATAGCTATGAAAACATAATATTTTTATTCAACATTAAACCTTTTTTTTTAAATATTCACACTTTGATTCAGCTTTGTGAATGTTTCATATTATTCAATTCGACTTTGCTTTTAATTGAAAAATGGACTTTGCACACCCTTAGTATCAAAACATTATTTGAACCAAAATAATATATTTTAATTAGGCTAAGTATTATTGTCAATGATACAGAGACTTGAAAAAAAAATTTAATATATAAAAGTTAATCGTTGATCAAATATGTACTACCATAATTCACTCGTCCCTTTTCTCGAATCCTTGAGGAGACTCAAAGATTTGAATATGTTGAATTTCCAATTTAATTTTCTTATATATGTTAACGACAATATGTATAATCCGTGCATTCTATAAAATGCCTAGGCTTTCTATATAATTCCTGAGTGGTTTTAGCAAAGTATGAAATAAATTAGTTTTACTGTTGTATTTCATACTTTTCGTAGCAAAAGTTTTCAAGCTCTCTCTACTTTAAATAGGAATGTATATTTACCTTTGCAGTAATTCATTAGTATCAAATAATAAGAGGACCTTCCCCACACATTTATTAGAAAAACTGGTCAACAGAACCTTACAAAAGGACATCACAAAACACACTATCAGATCATTGTCACCTAGCGGTTAATAAATCTAATTTTAAAATAAAATTATGTTTTTTTAAGTCTATGATCACACAAATATATTCTTAAGAAAAATGTTTAAATCTGGTTTATAGATTGGTTTGTGCCGATAACACAATTTATCTATTTTTATACTCTCAAAAGTTTTTAGAAGTTTATTGTAGGCCTAGTAATTGGTTGAACGGTTATGTCACATAATGCAATATAATGTTACATAAAATAAGGACATTTTCTAAACATGTGACAAGATTAATGTACATTCTATGCATCAAACACCCAAAGGAAGTTTTAACCATTTTTGATTCAATTATATGATTTTTGAAGGGTTTTTCATATTGCCTTTATAGACAATTAATTGTTTTATCAACGTTTGTTTCAACATTATTTTAAATATTTTTGTTGAATATAAAAATACCTAACAACAAACACATTGTAGAGTAATATGTGTGGTTTCTATCACAACTCCTTACTTATTCCAAATAAACATCTTGTAAGTTAAATATAGAAGATTTATAGTAATGAAATGTATTGATTTTTATATTTTCAAAACTTTGAAAACCACTACTAGAAGCAAATGTATTTTTGTAATATGTTAAATATAATATATAAAACACTCTTAAAAAACACACAATATGGATTTACTTTACATTTTTTTCATTACGAATATACATTCTATCCACTCTTATTTATGTGTGTTTTTCTGCTAAAAAATAAAATTGATCACCAATGTCTGCTTCTAAGTATGTTTTACTGATCTCCTCACATGTGTATTTTAAGAGTCTGTCTTACACCATGGATAACATTTAGCTTAGGTAGATAATAGAGCTTAACCCAGACTTGGCATTTTGACACAATTTTCTGTATTCTACTTAAAAAAAAAAGTCAAGCCCAGTGAAACAGTTTTATCATATTAAAAAATAATTATTCTAAAATTAAAAACTGAACTTAATATCTCTGGTTTGAGCATAATTTTATATATGATTTCCCTACTAATCAGATGTAAGATGGTCTCTTAAATTATTTATATGCAGGAAAGCTTGCCACTTGCTTGAATCACTCTTTTTGACATGTGTGTATCTTATATTTGCTTCTTGTTCATTAATCGGACATGCATGTGTACACATACACACAATAAACTGCTTTTGATCATTAATATCTATCTTTTAGGAAAAGCTCTTTTGACTCTTTGAGGTATTTTGTTTTGTAAAAAAGAAAGTACACAAAAGAGGGATAGAAATTAATAAAAGTGAACAAACATATTATGGTTTTTACAATGAAAAGAACAACACCGTTCATACCTCACATTGTTGTCTTTGAAGAATTGCATGCCACACACTCCCTCCCAATGAGTTGTAGAAAACAACATTAGCAAGGGGAGGTCCATATGGGTATGGGCTAAAAACCTTTATTGGCTTTAAGGTACCATACAATTTTCTAGCGAACCTTCTCTCCCCCTAAAAAAAAATGAGCGCTTTACCCCTTTGAATGAAACCTAGGTCAAGGGAGTTGGTGGTAACGATCAATTTTCGTCAAGAGAGAGCTATTAACTCTTTGTCTAACAGAAATAATGTAAAGTGATAATGAACTCTGTTCTACTTTTTATTGCAAAAGCCATATTGTTCTCGTTTCCTTTTACTTGTTTCTATCCATCCAATAAGCAGTATTAAGCTATAAAACAAATTTCACTTAAAAAATTGAAAACTATTAGGTTTAAGGATTTGAGTTTCAAATCTCAAACTTTCTCAGATCCTTGAATCTCGAATTTCCTTAAGGATTCAAGAGCCCACCCCTAAATTAAAGTAAAAACGTTAACATATGTTCAGAAACACTTCAATATGTCAATGTTTCCATAGCATCTTCCTCGGAAAGTACTAAGATTACCTCAGGTAAATGCAATGAAAGCATCAAAATATTGAATTGTTTGTAAATATATGTTGGTGTTTTTACTTTTATTTGTGCTTTATTTTCTACAATTCTTTTATATTATTTTATTACTTATTATAATTATATTTTGTGCATATAACCAGAACAGGTAGTAAGACATGATTCTAATAATAATAATATAATTATATTTTGCTTAGTTCACTTTATTTTATACATACTATCCCTCTTTATTGAATTGAAGCCTACCTTCTTCCTTATAATACTAGATCACATATAATTAAGAGGGTGAACATTTGCAGTAATAGATCCAAAAAAAGTGTGCGGTTTGATATGATAAAGGTTGAACATTCCTGTTGTACCATAGTAGATAATATCAGAAAACAACATATTTACTTTGTAGTTAGCTAAGATTTAAAATTAACTTTATTTATATGGTTAAGTTATGTGTTATTCACTGGTGAATTTACACAAATAGAAATGTGCCAACATTAATAAGCATAGCATAATGACTTGTTACCTTTTGAGTTACAAGACCTAAAAGCATTTGTCTTTTTGGAACAATTTTTGAAACTCCGGGTTTTCATTTTATGATAGTTAATTTTATTTAAATATGGTGCTCGAATAAAATAATGTAAGGCATTTGTTCATTTTCAGACTACCAACCAATATCGTTAAGAATATTGTATCCTATTAGATGTTGGCCACAATTTGATATATGTGTAAACTAGATATCTGCAAAGCAGGTTTTTGAATTTGAATTGAATCAATGCCAATATTATTTGCGAATTTTGAATAATTTTCAAATCATATTCTAGTTAATTATGTTAAAATGATGATGATATTTAAAAAGAGTTACGGATTATAAAAGAGAAAATATTATATTAGTTTTTGACACTAGTTCTATAAGTTACCATGTATAAGTTTAAGCTCTTCAGCATATTCATGCAACAATAGTTCACCAAAGCTAGGCAGTAAAGAGCACCACCATCTGTTGTGCTGATTATTAACTATTTCGATATACATCTTCAGTCCTAAAGTTAACACAGTTGTCCAAGGGTGTGATAATAGCTTATGTGAAGGTTTTATAAAAGATTATTTTGGTAAAATAAAAAAGTGGCTTATTCTCTGGTCAGTATGGTAATTATTAATAAGCATTTACTTTACCTCACAAGAATTACTATTCAAATATATTAACGTGTTTTAGGTACTTTGTGGGATTTGCAACCACCTAAAACCTCATCGGCCCTTTTCTAGTTTGATTTGATTCAAGTTATCAAATTGTATAATATAAAATTTGAATTGATATTAGCATTATAAAAGCTTTGCAGGCTTCTAGTGTATACTCCAGCTTTCTAATTTTTTAGCACAAAAACATTACAATTTTGAACTTTTTAAAATGTGTGGAAAATCTTGGTGTTGAAATAAAGATCTTGTAAAGAAAAAAATAGGCTTTAAAATAACATGTATGTATTTAATGAAAGGAAGGTCAAAATATTATTATTGATTTGGATTCAGACATTAAAAAAAATTCCTATGAACAATAATTAATAGCTCATAATTCACAATGTACATATTATTTATATTATTTGCATTGAAAGCTTACTGTTTTAAATTGACGGGCCTCACTATGGCCCTAGCGTATAAGCTACACTGTGGTGGAAACAAGCTAAGCTTGTTACTTTTCAGTATAAATGGAGTGAACAAATCAAAATGGCTAGGAAGACAAAAATATAGTTATGTAAATAAATAAAAATTCATTAATTAAGCACGTTCTTATAAGCATTTTATAACTCCTCCTCCTTTATGTGTTTTCTCAAAAAAAAAATATTTTTTATATAGTTTGGCTTTTTTTTTTATCTAGGTCACTTTTATCTTTTAGTACATGTTTAAGTACCGTCTTTACGAAAGCTGTGAGTCCTCTGCTTTCATTTTGAATCACATTCATAATTGCAAATAATTATTGAAACATTAAAAGTCTCTACCAAACAACTTCCCTGAAGAGTTAGGAAGCGCTGTTTAGGCCCAAGAGAGACTAGGAAAGTGGAGGCCATGGGAATGAAGTTTGTGAGGAGCATGATAGCTGTCAGGAGGAAATACAGGATTAGGAATTAAGTTATTTGGGAAAGAGTGGGTATAAAGGGTGTACATAAGATAGTAGAGGAAGTAAGACCGAGATGGTATGGGGATGTAATGAGGAGGGAGAAGAAGAGGATGTCAAAGAGAATGATGGAGATAAAGTATGTAGGAAAAAGACCACAAAGGGAAGCTAATAAAGAGATGGGGGAGCAGATAACCAAAAAGTATGCAAGTGAGAGTAGAATAGAAACAAAGGAGGAAGAAAGATGAAATGATAGAGGAAGATGGAGGCATGTTACTAAACTGACCAGGCCACAGGCTGGAAAACGTTTATGATGATTGTGACCACACAACACTGAGTCTTTATGAAATTTTATTCACTGTGCACTGGCTGTGGCAACAAAACCCCAATTTACTCCCTCTTTATTTCATTCCCCTCTCATATTTTAGAATATAAAGTTGAAAGCTGGCCTTTCAACAAAGTGATTTTTTTTTAAATAAAATATATTCAAGTATGGTAAAAATGTATATATTTATTTTAGAGTTATATGTAGGGTGTTGGCAGGTATATAGTATGAGTGTTTCCCAAGTTTATTATTTAGAGCAACAGTTCTCCTAACTTCGATTAAAGATGTGATAGCAAAAAAATCTTGAAAAATGTTGCTTTACCCAACACTGACTTCTAGAATTGTATAGTATTTTAATAGTTTCAAACAAACTTTTGTTTTAGTAATTATCCTCTATTATATACTTATAAAATGTATTCCTAAGATTGATATACCCGTAACACCTGTGACACACACACACACACATGTAATAGATATCTCTATAAGGAAAACCTCTTTTCGCTTTATGAGGTAATTGTATTATATTTGGAAGAAGGTATAGGAAAGGTGGATAGAAACATATAAAAGGGGGACAAACACAATATGGCCTTTACAATGAAAAGAAGAACACAGTACACACTTTACATTGCTGCCATTGGCCAAAGATGTAATTGTTGCCTCTTAGGGAAAATAGATAGTCACCTCCTAATCCCCTGACCTAGGTTTCATTCTATCAGAACTCATCAGGGAGGAGTGCGAAACGCGCAACACAACTTTCTAAAAAAAACACAAGGGAGAAAATAGAAGATTGTAAATAATGATAGGACACATAGATAGGAACATGTAAAAGTTATAACATAAAGGACAAACACAGGAAAAGAACATTGGATGTGAATATATA
>CABFOV010002213.1:0-52293 GCA_902141375.1 Timema poppense
TTAGTAATCCAACAAGTGTTCATCCATACCTGTTAGTAATCCAACAAGTGATCATCCATACCTGTTAGTAATCCAACAAGTGATCATCCATACCTGTTAGGAATCCAACAAGTGATCATGAAGCCGTCACTGAACAAGTACCCGTGAACCCTGTGCAGCGCCGTGTTCTCAACAGCGTCCAGCTCCAGCAAGTCTCCCTCGTGGAGGAGAGTGCGACTTGGTGCATCCAAAAGGGTCTGGGGAAAACACCAACAGAACGTTATCAGAGAGTGGTGCGGTTAGAGGAGATCATGCATTTAGCGAGACAAGTCCAGGATCTTTTAGTGTCCGTACCTCCATTACTGTTTACAGGCTGTGGTCAGTTTTCTATTCAAGCTATATATACTCCACTACCGACTTGCTCGTCCTGTCCTAGCTTCATATGGATTATAATCTCTCAAGACAAGGACATGCACAACATCCAGTCCCCTGAACATGTCAAACAGGCGTGTAGATGGTTGCTTAGAATTAATTACTCTCGGGTGAGGGCGGCGGCTGATAATGATAGTGACAACAAAGTGAATGCAACATCAAACAATAATTAGCATTGCTCCTCTGGCTACGCACCACGCAACCCTCCACCTTCTCGAGGATGGTTGCCAGTTGGTGTCTGCGCTCCTCTTCCTCCTTCTCTTCTTGGCCCTCGTCCTCCGTGGACTCTGCCCCCGTGTCAGCCTCCTCCGCGCAGTTTGGCCCTTTGTCCCCTAAAACGGACGTGGTGGACAGAGCGCCCAAGAGAGAGCGCTGTTCGGCCAGCATGTGTGACAGTTGGTACATTTCACTTTCCAAGTCTGTTCACTCATCGGTTAAGATTACAACAACTCCAAAAGATGTCTTGAAATAAAATTTTTATTTCAAAAAAAATAATTAATGTTTATGTCATTATGTATTTTTATATTTGAATAAAATAAATAAGTGGGCCTAATGTTTATTTTAGTTTATGTAACCATTATAATTAGAGTTGGGGTCCTATCTATTATTTTGCGAATCCAAATCTTCTTTTAGGTTTTTAATAATGAATTCGAATCTTGTAACAAATTATGAACTTCAGCAAAATTATAAATATAATGGAAAATATAAATAGTTACTGAATTGTTAACATTCTTTTTTAAAATCCATTCATTATAACATTCATACATTGGGTTAAGTGTTAAATTACTGGTCTGGGCACTGGTTATTGACTTTTGTCCAATAATTATAATTGGTTCTGAACCACGAAAAAACAGTATCAGGAATCGTGCGTATAACCCAAACGGGTAGTAAGACACGGTGCTAATAATAATAATAGTATCAGGAATCTAAGAAAATCTTGATTGAAAGAAAAAATGTTTGTTCAGGGATTTGAGTCTAGAATAGGTTTATGTTATTTTCTCGAATCCTCGAATCTTTAATGTCCTTAAAGAGATGAGGGGTTTGAAGGTTCCATCCCTAAATATAATAAATAAAGGTAAAACTGTTCATGTGACTTTAGGCCCGTCTGTGTCCACCGCTCAATACAATAGACCGATAAGATGATCTATGCCGTCGGTAATTTAAAAACGGAAGAATAAAATCTTTAAGTCGATGCAAATTGAGTCAAACTTACACGTACCTCTCTTTAAGGTACTTCGCTAATACAACACTTTTAAATTAGTGCTTACCTTCTTCAGTGGCCAAATGGTCTAAGGCGTCATTCTCATGATAAGATTGGCCTGCTAATGACACTGAGATCGGTGTTCTCTTCTTGGTCGAGTCTACTGAGGGTGGTTTTTTTTTATTAAATAATTTTCCACTCTCCTTCCATGCAAATGCAGGTAGATTACCAGTAAAATGCTTCCTTCCTCAGCCTTACACCAATATAGTAATCATACATTTGTACAACCTGAACAGGTAGTAAGATGCAACAGTAGAAAAGAATAAGAAAAAGTGCTTCCGTCCGCCTTGCTCTTATTTCGAGGGTTTTAAGTTTATCAATTTACAGGACCTATTGTAGTATAATTTCACGTGGTATTTATACTTTTACATTTCTTTTTAAATACCTCACGCTATTGTGCACTTAATAAATTATATAGGATTAATGTGAATATGTTTTAAGATTTAATATGCAGGTTGGCCAGAGAAAAAGGGGCCTATTCTAAAGAAAGGGAAATGCTCCGTCTCTTTTTAAAATATGTGACACATACTTAGGCCCTAACACATCTACATTTTTATACATGTACATTTAAAATATATACATTTAGATGTATAGTTTGTCATTATTTCCATTTTGTATCCTACCGGTATGCCTACTCTTTGTATTTTCGATTTATTGGATTCTTGGTTTAATTTGATTCAAACAAAGAATATATATACATAATTATTTTTTACATCGCGTCTCACTACCCGTTTCGGTTTTACATAAGTATAAATTACATTATTCTGATAGGGATGAGAAAGGTTAGATTCATAAGAAGTGTACCTACACTTAGGTGAAAGCCATTTAATAAAACCCACACTCAGTACACCCGACCGGGATTCGAATCCCGATCTCTTCAGTCACCGACAGTCCAGTATTTTACAACCGCCGAATTGCAACTTGAATCTTGTATTGACATTTCTCCAGCGCTGTTCAAAGGATACGAGATATTTCCTTGGCAGTTTCAATGAACTGCATGTAGTTCTGGTATACATTTCTCTTGAGTGAGAGGTTAGTTTCGTCAGCCAGGGCCTGGATCTTCTGCCTCTGCTGCTGCAGTTCCTGACCGCCGACACATCGCTGAGATAGTTCCTTCACATCTACAGCAAAACGTGTTACATTATTAACATGTGTACTTGGAATAGAAAAATAAATACACACATTAGGTTTTAAGTACTTATAAAATACAAATAACAACAACGCCCACTAATGCCAATTTTGACATTTCCTCTTTATTTAAAGACGATCCATTTTCTATCAAATATTATTGTTTATAAACTAAGTTAACTACTAAGTCTTGATGAATTAATAGACAAAACACAAACATTTATCAGGGTTGAAATCCGGAGCACCAATTTTTTTGCCCGTTTGTTCTGTCAAAGTCGAACTCATATTTGCACTTTGATTTGTAAATAGCAAGAACACCAACACTAGATATTTTTAAAAATTGCCCACTAAGTAATTTCCCTATTTTTAATGTAAAAAGAAAAATAATAAAATAATGTTGTGAGGGAGTTTAAATATTGAAATATTTCAATTTATAAAAATGCTAATTTTTGATTAGTAAAAAAAATGCAAAATCATTCAAACAAATTTATAACTAAACTCATAGGTTAATAAAGAACAACATTATTTCATTTAATTAATTACATACTGAACTGTATTATTAATATATACGCTCCTTACTAGATATATTATAACAGTTTTATAATTTGTTAAGCCCATAAAATATACCATGACAATAGTTAGCTTGGCTAGTAATTATCTATCTATCTATCTACAAAAAATGCAAACTCATCTAAAGTTTATTTAAAAAAAAATCAAAGCTACAATGTATACAGTGGCAGCATTGTAATATTGCTGTAATGCTAATCAAACTTATATTGCGATTCTATTGTAATTTGTAAACTAATATTCGATTTATCACACATTTATCACTCCATTTTGTGGATGAAATTACACATTTATTTTATAAATCGATATCTAGTATTAATTTTATAATATTGTTACTTTTACCCTGGTTCAGAAGTTTAATTTTTCTTATGTATTATTTTCTTCAGTGTTTTTCTTTGTGAATACAATTTTGACATTAAGTGAAACTGTATAAACATGATGGATGATGATATTTTGACAACTTTAAAAATCCTAATTATTGGCGAAACAAATGTTGGAAAGTCAAGGTCTGCAATACACAAAAATTGAATTTCTAAAAATTTCTAACACTTCAAATTCATATAACTGCATAGGTAGCCTATATAAGATGCAAACTATTAAGTGAAACTATCTCGTTTTGATTTATTTCGTGGGTGTATGCTTTTAGCAACATCCAAGAAAATATCTTCACAACAAACGCCAATATATCTTCTAAAAATCTCCTGCCAAATTCATCGACAGTTCTCAGTTAAAGGCCAGCTTCTATAGTTCTGTGATTTTGATTATAAACAAACTGAAACTCCATTTTATAGCTCAGGTTTTTCCCAGCATATTTTCTTACTATAATTTTTTTTTTCCTTTGTTTCAGTCTCTTGCTCCGGTTCACAGACGACAGCTTCGACCCAGCCCAATCTCCAACTATCGGAGTAGATTTCAAAACTAAAGTGCTCACCACCGATGGAAACACAGTTAAACTCGCTATTTGGGTAATATTTCGAATACCCTACTTGTTTGGATAATTTATTGTGTGCCATAGCCATTACATCAATACGTTTACTAACCAGCTTCGGTGGACAAATGGTTTGGGGCGTCACTCACTGAATAGACTGGAATACCAATGATGGGAAGATTGGGATTCGAATCTTATTCGGGTGTACTAAGGGTGTTTTTTCCTAATTGGTTTTCCACTCTCCCTCCACATTCTTCATGCCAGGCACATTAGTGTACTTAAACATACAACCCAAATCGTTAGTAAAAATGCGATGCTAAAAAACTAATTTTAGAGTAACATAAATATTGAATAATTATTGAAATTTGTTTTGCTCCGCGCCGCAGGACACGGCCGGCCAGGAGAGGTTCCGCACGTTGACGCCGAGCTACTACCGAGGTGCGCAAGGGGCCATCTTGGTGTATGACGTGACACGCAAGAGTACCTTCGTCAAGCTTGAGACGTGGTTGGACGAGCTGGACACTTATTCTACCAAAAGCAACATCGTCAAGATGGTGGTCGGCAACAAGATTGATAAGGTACACAATTTTTCTAAACTGAAACTTTTGATGTCTGCGTCACATAAACAGGACTGTGACAGGCCCGTGAGAGCTTGGAAATAAAAGGGATTTCATGAAAAACTAAGAAAAGGCTGGATATGTATAGATTTTGGACCATAACTGCAACCTTTAAATAATATTAACTATACGATTTATCTAAAGAAAAGAAAAAAGCCATATCTTTTTATTCTCTGAAATTGTCTTTATTAAACCAAAGTGTGACGTATAATCGTGAACACCCTTTGATAATAGACAGCAAATGTTTTACATACCTTTGACTACCCGCATTTGCTTGAAAGTAGGTTAAGAAACCATTTAGGAAAAATCACCCTCAACCGACCAAGCTTTGAACCCCTATCTCATCGTCATCAACAGACCACGAGAGTGATGCCTTAGACCATTTGACCACTGATTGAGGCAGGTTTGTGAAGATCTCTACTGAGTAGTATCATTCTTAGCTGTATTTTTTTATTTATACTGAGGGATTCATGTCTCCGGTTGATCGAAAGATAGTATCATGGCGCTGAAACCAGAGCCGTAACCGCCGCGAATGGCACGTCTGCACGTTAGTTGATGGCAGCAATATATCCATGTGAATAGCTGTGATATCACGTGTTTCTGTGGTGCGACACAGAGCTCTTTGGTGCTCTATGCAGTAGTTGGTGTGTCTTCTAAGTTAGTTTGTTGTCCTAGAGCAGATCTCTAAACAGATATTGAGGGCAGTTGTTGAAGAAAGTGTTGGGGAAAATGTGTGAGCTCAGCGACACCGTGCCTTGTCTGCCATGAGTATGACACTAGTTAAGACAGTGGTTAAGATAATGGTTAAGATGGTGGTTAACACAGTTGGCTATGGACAGTCGTCCAAGAGAGTGTTAGTGTTAAAGAGTTGTCCGAAGGCAAGTGTTGATGCGTGACAACTAACTAGAGGATTTGTGGACTCGGATTAAAACTTATAATGTAGTGTAATATTCAAAGACACAGACCTGCAGGTATACAGGTGGCAGCCGAACCGTCATTCAATTCAGCCTATCCTGGTCGAACCTTTTATCTTGTGGTCTCACTTGTGATGGATACTTTGGTGAACATTTTACATGTCTTTAGACATTAAATAATAGACCATTACATCCTGATCTGTCATAAGTGTGTGTGTATATAACAATTTATTTCCGACATAAAAAACAGGCTTTTACATCTTAGTATCGGAAGTGGGAATTTTACACTTTACATCTGATTTTAAAGTCTTTGCATTTACACGGTCATAATATAACTATTAATCTAGTTAAAATTATCCTTTTCTAAGCATGATTATCTTCATACTAGATTTTTTTTTAACTATATTTAATTTTTCTTTAATTCTTCCTACTTAAATATAAAGTGTCTGTAAAAATGTGTATTTATTTTGTATAACCTGTAAAAGACGGGGAAGTTTACAGTTGTAAGTAAATAGTGGACACCCTGATATTGATTACTCTTCATCGGCTAGTGTTTGTGTGTCCCAACACAGCAAGGAGACAGACAAGTTTCTCGTGAAGAAGGAATCCAGTTCGCACGAAGACACCAGACTCTCTTCATAGAGGCCAGTGCCAAGACGAAAGATGGCGTTCAATGTGCCTTTGAGGAGCTTGTCCAGAAGGTTTGTCCCCCTGTTCTTTATTACTCTCTGGTCTAGGGGTAAGGTGTCAGACATCTGTGCTGGCGGCCGGCGTTCAATCCTCGGTCCCGGCACAGATTTATCTGATTGCCAAACCCTTCCTTCACCTCTGACAAGACATCTTGTGAATGTGTGGGATGCCAGGCCTCCACCGTGGTTCGGATTCCACGTTAAACTGTAGGTCCTCCATTTCATCTCACAATCACCCTACCATTACACATTAGCGTAAGTGTGTATAACCCGAACGGGTAGTAAGACGCGGCGCTAATAATAATAATAATAATATGTATTCATTTAAATAAATATCAACAAGTGAACAAGTATTTTTCTTAAAGTAACCTCCTTTCAATGCATTTCAATACAACATAGCTGAAAAACGACACCCTTGCGTAGGATAAGAAAGGAGGACGGCCCGTGGTCCGTTACATCTAAATGTTTTTGATGTCCGTCCCCCAGGTGATTCAGACGCCGGGCCTGTGGGAGACGGAAGGGGGCGGTGACTCTATCCTAGTGTCGGGCCAGGAGGTGTCCGCGGTGCCGAGCTGTGGAGGCTGGAGATGCAACGTGGTGTAGTACAGCTTCACGCGAGACCGGCGGTTGTTAAAAGACTTGTTGTGTGGCTCGTAGGACGTGTGAGTTTACTTTCCAGCGTAACTGAACAGGCTGGCCACAAGTGTTAGTGATGTAAAGTGAGGACTATCACATAGAATTAAAAAATAAACTTAGAAGAAAAAATATTGTAAATGTGATTAATTTATATAAATAATTTGGGATGTACGAAGTTTTGAAAACTTGGACTTTGATTCAAAAGTAAAATTCCGAATTCAACACTAATGAGGCTTCACAAAAAATAAATGTAAAATAAATATTTATGATAAAAAAATAAATTATTGTATGCTGTTATTTTCATCACAAATTATTGTTCACATAAAAAAAATCTAAAATAATTATTTTATGTTTTGTGATAGTAACTTATCATTTTAGAACACAATATATTAATTATATTTTAAATAAACAATTTTATAAACTATATTTAATACCTAAATTTACATAGTTATGCGTAGTATATTATTTTTATTCAATATTAAACTTTTTTTTTTAAATTGGAACTTTGATTTGGCTTTGGGAATATCTAATATTAATTAAACTTCACTTTGATTTGAAAAAGTGTATTTCATACACTCCAATAAATAAATAGGTAAAGGCCGACACGAGGGAAGAGTTAGTTTGATATATTAATGGACTCTCCTACCATAAACATTTTATAATAGGCTAAATATCAACAGTATAAGCATGATTAAGAATAACTAAATTGTCCACTGATTTACCCCATATTACCCTATCCTATGTTAAACATTCCCAAAGCCAACAAATCTTTGTACATCCCTATACATGGTATGATAAATTGAACTAATGTCTAATGGCTTGGAAGTATTTTATAATACATCGTAGAAACACTGTACAATAATGTACAATAATTGATAGTGAAGGAAGCCAACTTGAAAGGAATGTTAGTTTACGACTAGATAGGAACTAGAAATGTGTTTTGTTTCTATCTAGTTCTAAACCCAACCATCCTTTCAGGTTGTCTTCCCTCACTATCAATTTCTATACACTATTGTACAATGTTTCTACATGGTTTTATTATACATATTGTAATATAAAACGTTTATTTCATATTAATGCCAGACTTATAGTTAATTTTACAATTTTATTTTTTGGGTTTTTATAAATGGCTTATTATTATTGTTGCATGAGAAAATTTGTATATCATCCGAAAAGTATCTTTCCGACAAAAGCTTTTTATAAAAAAAAATATCACAATTCTACTGAGACTACACTCCACTGCCATAAAATAGTATTTGTCATAAACAGGTCCTATCATGTAAATCTCTTCTTTATTTTTTTTCATAAACTGTATCATCAAAATTTTTGTAAAGATGTACATCACAATAAACTCGTGGACAGTCTGTGAATGTATACATTTGTTTAATGAATGAATGAATCATACTCTAAATAAATTTATAGAGTATTAATTAGAGATGGGTAGTTGAATCATATATTTCTCAAATACGAATCTTAAATTTTCTTTCTAATTTCAAATCCAAATTTGAGCTATCGAATCATTTTTTTAAAAGTATGATTATATTAAAATCAAAATATTTGAAATTGAATTTTTTATGTTTAAAAATGAGGTGGCCCAATGGCTAGATAATTTTATAATAAAGGAAAGTGATAAAACTAAAGAAAAAGGAAAAATAAACTATTAAGAGTAAATTTGATGAAGAAAGCCCACCTAGGGAAAGAGGAAAAATTTGGGAAGAGTCCAATGCACAAAGGTGACATCTTCTTCCTTCTGTCTTCTATAGTAGAAGTAGTCACACACACATTTTAACACAAATATCATAATATTTCGGCATTATAAAGGCAACAATGCCGAAATATTATGATATTTGTGTTAAAATGTGTGTGACTACTTCTACTATAGAAGACAGAAGGAAGAAGATGTCACCTTTGTGCATTGGACTCTTCCCACATTTTTCCTCTTTCCCTAGGTGGGCTTTCTTCATCAAATTTACTCTTAATAGTTTATTTTTCCTTTTTCTTTAGTTTTTTGAAATTGAATTTTGAAATAGTTGTTAAAGCAACGTTACCACTGACAAACGCTCTTTTGTTTGTCACATATTTTACGCCATAAAAAAAACAACCAAAGGAATCCTTTGGAGTAAATTATTTATATTATTACACTTTGTGATTTGAAGTTGAGTCTTTCATAATTATCATATTCGATTTACCAACCTCGGTGGCTGCACGGTCTAAGGCACAACTCTTGATAGGGTGGCTGCCAATAGCGGGGAGATCGGGGTCTGACCCCTGTCGGGTGCTCTGAGGTTGGTTTTTTTTCTAAATAGTTTTATGTGCAAATGCAAGTGCACTCCCCCTGAATTCAACCCTCCTCATCTTTGACACATTATCTGAAAATAGTCGTTTGTCAACATAATGTTTAACAAATACCCACATAATCTTACGATAACTCAAGTTTATTTTGACATATTTGGTACTGCGCTGTAAAAATATTATTAATATTATTATTATATCATTTTTTAAACTCTAAAATGAATATATTTGTCGATGTGTTGTATATGTTTATATTGCATGCTTGTTATTGATACTAAAGCTTTCCTATTAATAGTCTTTGATTTCTTAGTAATATTGTTAATACATAATTTAAAAAAATGTATCTGTGGTAATATTTCTACTATACAAATTATTTAACTTGTTAATGATTTTACAACATTAATACAAAGGTTAAATGAAAAATGGGTTGTTCCGTTTACTTTGTCTAAAAGAATACGACTTTCATGATAACATTAAAATGCAAGCTTTCTCAGGAGAATAGTTAACTCATTTTTCTCAGACTGCTGAAATGCAGGAATATGTAACAGTCCAATTTTTGTAGGAAAAGACTTTTAGCAAATGCAAACTTTTTTGTGCTTGACATTGATAATATTGTCAATATTATTATTTTATATGTATTAATAATAGCTATTAAAAGTGGCAGCTGGAGATCACATGACTTGACCTATGAATACATGAAAGTAAATCTAGTAGAATTTCCAACTGTCAGATAAGGTTTTTCCTATGAAAATTGGATTGTAACTAACATTTTATCTTTGTATACCTATATTTACCTGAATACAAGACCACCACAAAATTTATCGAGAGGGAGGGGAATATTCTATCATTAATTCCTTTATTTACCTCTAAGTCTACTTAAAAACTCGTTTGTTCACTGACTTAGAAAATATAAAAGTATTATGTCTTACAATCATAATTAACTTTATCACTCGCTAAGGACCATAACAAGAGCGCTTTAAAAGTGCGAGCATACTTCACTTTATTGTTCCAGTGGTTTATAAATCAGCCTGAACCCTTTCACAACAAAGATTCAAGGACTCTCTGTCTGTCTTTTGTCAAACCTTAAGAGCAAACGAGGTGATTATCTCGTATTCAGATAAATACAATATTGTAACTAGTTTTTATAAATAGGTTGCAAAAAATATGTCAATATTGTAGATTATTTTCGAGCTGGTTTTAATTTTTTAAATTATATTAAATAGAATCCACCTCTTCTGGGCGTGATTATAATATTGCTTTCTTAATTAATCACTTGGTGTAATGTGAGCAATATCTTAACGGGACAATGCATGCGATCAGCACGCGCGAACATGTTTCTCGCCATCAGGCAGAGTAGCTTTATTTTAAGAACATCATTTGGAATAACGCATTAAGCTAAAACATGGTTTAAATTAGGAGGGATAGCCAGCACAATTACCTAGGTGATACTGGAGTAGAAATTGTTTGGATAGAACACTAATAATAAAAAAAACATTTTCAAGTGAAAGCTTGTCCTTACAAATGTGTTTGTATGGTTTTTAGTGTTCGATCTAAAACAATTCTACTCCAGTATCACCAAGGTAAGTGTGCTGGCTATCCCTCCTAATTTAAACCATTTTAAGAACATCATTAATTTATATTTAATTACAAATAACTGTTACGTATCCATGGTAACGCTAGGTGTGTCAATATTTCCATGATACTCTTTATATTTTGGGTTTTGCGATTAATCATTTCAATGGTTAAAATGAGATGCTTTTTTCGTGTTTGGTAAGGATTAAGACCGAAACGTAAAACACTTCGATGAGATTATTCCAATATTACATTTTATTATAGTTATTTTTTATGAGCATTGAAATTGAATATAAAAAAAATGCTCAAAATATGTTAGTTTGAGTTTGTGAATATAATACTTTTGTACTTGGGCTTTCATTTTGCACAAACATATTACCTTACTGTAAATAACAAACAAAGCCATCACATCTTATATTTAAAAACATTAAAAAACTGTTGATGGTTATAGATTATATTATTATTATCTTAAATATTTAAAAAATAATAATTTTTAAGCGTTACTAATATCAAGAATTTATATAGGTACATCATCTTTTTGGTTCAAATCTTCTCAAAGATATTTCCTTAAAATGATAAGACTTATAAATTCACTCTACTGGGCTAACTATCCTTAGTCTTTCTGAAAACAAATTAGCGATACTAGGGGAAAAAGAGGAAAGTCACATTACATTGAAAATAAATCAGCGGTTCTAAGAGAAAAGGAGGAAAGTTACATTACACACATTTTCCAGGACAGGAACTTTTATATCTCAAAACCCTTAATACTTCAAAAAATGCCTTTTTAAAAATTAATCTTTAAATATGACCGAGACTTCTTTTAACCATAATATAATTTATTTGTAAGATGGTACAGGAAAGGTGGATAGAGACATATAATAGGGAACAATCACGATGGCTTTTACAATGAAAAGAACACAGTTCACACTTTACACTGCTGTCACTGGACAAAGAGGTAATGGATGTCTCTTAAAGAAAATCGATCGTCACCGCCCAATCCCCCGACCTAGGTTTCATTCTATCTAGGTCAGGGGATTGGGAGGTAGCAATCAATTTTCTTTAAGAAGCAGCGATTACCTCTTTGTCCATTGGCAGCAGTGTAAAGTGTGAACTGTGTTCTTCTTTTCATTGTAAGGGCCATATTGTGTTTGTTCCTTTTATATGTTCCTATCCACCTTTCCTATACCTTCTTCCAAATATAATACAATGCGAAAAGTGAAAAGTGGTTTTGATTTAAAATTGGACTTTCCCATTTTTTCCCCCTGTACCCTTCAACTACTACTTTTTTCTTTGTTTATTGAAAGCTCACAATGGGGAATGTGTGTTGGTTTGGTTATATTATATTACACAGACCTAAGTTTAGTTCTTGTACATGTTATTATTTTTGGCTTTAATATGTTTGGATTGGTGCTGGCACCAAAAATAAAATTGCATTCGAAACTTAACATCATTGTTTGTAATGTGATTTATTAAAAAATAAAACTATTCTTAAACCACTTGTCATTGTTTTTATTTTGTAAACTATAGTGCCAATAGTAGTACGACACCTTAGCGCAGTCAGTAGCGTGTCTGCGTGTCTTAGCTAAGGGTCCCAGGTTCGATTCCTGTCATGGTATAAAATGTATCGTTGGTGAAATGTAGGTTTACCCTCTCACGCTGATAAAATAACAGCCGGGGACTGGATGTTGTGCCTGTCCTAGTCTTAAGTTATATTATAAGTCATATGAAGCTACGACAGGCCTAGAAAGCTGGTAGTGGAAAATTTATGGCTTGAATAAAAAACTGACCCCAAGCTGAAAACATTAATGGATGTAGGCCTAATGTAATTTAACACAATGAGTGTTTGGTAGGAATTGGACTGTATAGTTTTGTATTCACAAACACGGAATGTTTATTGTATAACCGGCGTAGTTGGCTAACGCACTAGTTGTATTGAGCTCAAATGCTGAGGACGGGGAGACCGAGGTTTGAATCTCGGTCGGGTGAACTGGGGGTAGTTTTTCTTAAATGGTTTCCCCACTCCCCCTCCACGCAAATGCGGGTTCACTTCCTCTAATTCAGCCTTCCCAATTGCTATTCCATTAGTGTAATTAGTACTTTAGCGTATAACCTGAACGGGTAGTAAGATGCGGTGCTAAATAATAATAATGTATTGTATACGCCACTCTAAGATATACACGGAACAACATCCAAAACGAGACTGGGCTGCCCACGACCAGTAAAGCAATCGTATTCCGTTAAAAAAAAAGCACAACAGACGCCAACCAAGTTTATTGGCGCCAAAACAACACAGTAAGCATAGTTCAAAATAAAACAATATACACACATACAAGCCCCAAACAATGAGTGATAGAAATTGAAAACAACCTGTAAAAATTGTTTTGTATTATTTTTAACAGTGTCCTACTAATCGTTTGGGTTATACGCTTATATACTAGTTACGCTAGTGGTTTTAGAGATTAGGAAGGCTATATTTAGATAAACTGTAACCACATTTGCTTAGAGATAGATTGGAAAACCATTTTGTAAAAACCACCCTCAGTACAAGTATTTAAGGATTTTCAAGAAGGAGTTATCAGAAGGACAATCAATTCATAGGGTGGACACAATATTGAGATGATTCGGAAGGTAGCCCTATACACTCGAGCACTAACAATTTTAATGTACCTTAAGGCCAGTTATCACGTGTCATTATCAATGATTCGTTTTTTATGAAAAGGAAAATGAAAGGAATTTCTTCATATCATGCAGATCAGTGATTACTACCGTTTAAAATAAATGTGAGTTGTGGTTTGGGCAATATGTGTACAGGTATTGGATGAGCTAGATAATAATAATTATATTATATATAAGTGCATCAACAAACAAATTTCATTAAATGTTGTCTGGCGTGCTTAGATGTCAACATATGATGAAACCGAAAGACATTTATTGAGGATTAAATCCAATGCAACGTTTAATTTAACTAACTCTTTGTATTCAGAGAAAAATGAATTCAGTTTCTTGTACGTGTTCTCACTTTTTATTTTGTTTTCATTTTTCAATAATGATCACTAAATATTAAGAAAAGTAGAACGCCTTTTCACTTTAAATGAAATCTTTAAATAATGATTCAGTCTAATGAAATGAGTGGTCTGACGTCCATCTTGTATTCCTTTTAAATGAATAATTGAAAATGGTGTGTGAGAAATGGCCTTTAGTAACGCATAGTACAAATAAAAATAAGGTAATCCAAATTAACATTAATTGTGATTATTATTCAACATAATATCAACCAAAAAAACTTACTTAAAAGGTTCTTGATAAATACAAACTAATACTTGTATTAATTGTTTATTGACTATTTTAAAATCCAATAATGATATTCTAAAAATAATATAAAGTTCCTCAAGGGGATTGAAATTGAATAGAAATTCAGACAGTAAGGCCTAGTGGTTGTAAATTAATGTTGATAAAATGTATTGAGTTGTTTTTTAAGTTGAATGTTTGAATTTCCTTTATATAAATATATCAATAATGTTCTCAACAATAAAAATAGTTTATTCTAATGATAATTATTTATAGAAAAGTTGGGCTGAGCTTACCAAAATTCTTCTTTATGAAAAACAAAAAGTCCAGGTGGTTAAAAATATTTTGAATTTCCACAAAAAAATATGTTTATCGCCAGAGGACTAGGTCCCCTTTTAAAATCACTTTTTAAAGAGTTAAGACTCTATTTTACCATGTATTATGGTATTTCTACTATCAATGTTCTAGTATTACTTCCTAGCCATTTTGAAAGAAGAAGACGAAAACAACAGAACCCACAATTTTATTGAAACAGTGTTCTAACTCTATTCCAGAACATATTCAAAACTGTTCTATTTAGATTAAGCTTGACCATAACACAAACATATTTGGAACTACCACTCAAATAACTGGTTGCTAAATCAATTAAATAAACAGTGTTAAAAATAATAAGTAAAACATGGAATGAAACAATGAAATATAAATTTACTAATATAAACATAGAATCTCATTTTAAATTAGCCGCTTGTATTCAGCTGCAGGACAGACATAAAATTAAGCTGTCTTCAATTATCTTACAGCCAGTATCCTGAAATGTAGAAAGCGCTAGCAGTACTAGCCTGAGATAATCGATATTTTCTCTGGCTAAAGCCAGAGATGACAAACATAACAGATTATTATTATTATTATTATAAGTTGTTCTTTCGTTCAACAGATCCATTCCTTTTGTTAGTAAACTTAGACTGACAATGCAAAATACAGATAAGAGGATTTAATAATATTGACCTTGACCATCCAACTACTACAATAGGTTCACATATTTATAATAACCAAAATATTAGGTTGAAGAACTATCACATCGGGTGGTGTAAAATAACGATCGATAAAACACCACCTATCGGTGTCCGGGTCTTATCACAATTATTTATCTACCATTTTCTATTTTTATTTGCCATTGGTTATATGTATGGAGATAAATTTATTTTTTCACGTTGAGAAAGTTGTATTTAAATTTTCTATGCAACCCTGTAAATTTCCTGTTAACTAAAAAAAAACCAATCGTAAACAATCTTTGGTAAGATAAAATAAACTACTATTTTGTCTTAAAATTAAATTTCATTTTTATCGTGTGAGTAAATTTATTTCTCCTCGCACCTCTTTTTGAAAATGGTATTCCAAACTGCTGCATTATTCATCAGAAGCAGAGGACCGGATGAATTTTGGAAAAAGAGAAAAATATTTAGGTTATCCGCGGTAAGTATATCTGTTTTAATAAGATTTAAGAGACACCCCGCAGATTGCACCAATCATATTACTATGCGTTTTTTTTTATTTGTTTAACAACTCTAAAGATTTGTTCTTATTTTATATATCGGTAAATAAACAATCAGTAAGTCTATTATGCTAAGGGTTCTGCATGTGTGATGGAGTCGCCGCGATTCAGGGTGTATTAGTAAGCAACAAATTCAAAAAGAAAGATACAAAAAATTTAGTCGAACTAGGAAAAACTGTGAACTAAGATTTGAACGTAGACAGGAGATATTTCTGAGGAATTGTGGAAATCTAGCCCCTGTCGAGAAACCAGAGCGTTTCCGAGAGCTTAGCCGCAAACAATGGTTATAAACTTGCTTAAAATTTAGTTGAAACTCACCTAATTAATGTCATAATATTAGTATTTTTGTTGTGACTAACATTGAGACCATAAAGTCAGCGGTGTTTTCTGCCTATCTACATTATCTGCCAATAACAACACCCCGGCCACCGTGGCACTTTCTTTCAACAATACACGCTCTTAGCACAACATCACATCACTTACTGCTGCGTCCAGCAGGTTCCATCGTGACAAATGCGAGGACAATTTCTGGGCATGCCCAGAACAATTGGCCTTGAATGACATGGGGGTCATAAATCCAGAATTAATTTATCCGAATTACAAAGAAAAAAAAAAGAGTGAAGGGCAACTTTTTTTTAAGCACTGCATAATACTACCCATACACTTTAAATGTACTAATAACACTAATGATTTTAGGGATGAAGGCTATATTTGTAATAAGTGTACCCGCATTTGTGTGGAAGGATAGTAGAAAAACCAGCCTTGGTACACCTGATCGAGATTCGAACCTCCATCTCACCGTTATCGATAGTCTAGTTTACTGCAAGAGTAGCTCCTTGAGACCATGTGACCATCAAATGGGTGGCTGGGTTGTGTGTCTGTTCTAGTATTAAGTGGGTTCATAAGTTGTTTGCTGATATAATCAAGTCTGTTCATAAAGTGCACAATAAATAGGCCTACTTCAAATAATTAAAAATATTTTATTTTATCTTCGCTAAAAAGTTTTACAAGATTCAGACTCTTCCCAACTCTATAAATAATGGTAGCTTCATTATTACAATGGAATAATTATTGTTACTGTAGTTATCTTACTTCCAATAGTTAATAGAGAACAACACTTTACAGATGTGTTCGTCTCCACGCGCACACTTTGAAACGCAAGTATGCCAATATTGCTTTTCGTTTGCCCTTCTTTAGCATTTCCGAGGTCGTAGCAGGAACTGTTACTCTATTGCGATAAGGAGCGTTCATCGAGCCATGGTGTTCGCCACCCAAGGTCGAAAACTCAAGAAAGAAGATATGAAAATTGTAAGTAATGAGAAACGTGAATCATCTTGTCTTGACGTACTCTCTGCTTACCATGAAACGTAGTAGTCTTACCTTGAAGGACTATCCTATGCCCCTAACTTATTCAAGATAGCGATATGCTACCACATACTTTTACAATCCACATCCTGGCAAGACATGGCAAGACAGACTCCTACAGGTCATTTTCGCGAGTAAACCAAATACCCAAAGTTGCAGATTTATAAAATAACTACTTCCAAGATAAAAATGATAATTTTGTGACACTGCAGGACTATTTTTAGAATTTTCTTTTTAAGAATTAATGTTTTTTTTTGTCTCAACGTTGTATCGTTAAGACTTGTTGAATAAAACATGTCTTTACCCGCCATGACGTCACAGGTAAACGTCCTTAAGGGAGGGAGAGTGTTGAAAGGACGAAGAAAGATGGAGGCAGTTCATGATGAGTAGGCTACTATAAATATACTTTAGATTAGGTTTGATAGTTTGTGTTTTGATTCGTTTAACATTGCAATGGCCGCCATCAGCTCTGGGACACCCGTATCACCGCCGCCTGTGAAGAACACAACTTTACGTACCCTCTACTGCAGGAAGGACTCGCGAGGTCCAACGTCCTGCTCAACAGGAAGTCCTTGGCAGATCTCGCCGCTTGGGAACCCAGGACTTTCGAGGTTCATGTCTTATTTTATCACCGAGTACACTTGAAAGAATTTACATCCCACATAGTAAAGAGGTTCTGCTAAGAAATAAATTGGTTATTTGGTATAAACTATATTATAATTGTATTAATCCTTAAGGATATTAAGTAGAGTTGGATCCTTTTACAAATCAAAATCTTTGGAAAAAAAATTAGTTTAATTTACAGGTTTGAGGTATGGTCGTTGAGTTTGTTAAATAATTATTTTGGTTCCGAACCATCGATAAGCAGTATTAGAGCTTTAAAACAAATTTCAATTGCAAATTTTAAAGAAAAAAACAAACCTTTTTTAAATGAATGTTTAAGAGAGTTGAGGGCCCCATCCTTAATATTAGGGATAATCAAGGCATGTCGTGCGTATATTGGTGATAGGTGTGCACACATTTTTAGTTGGAAAATCTGAAGATAAGACACCTTAGTAGACCAAGATGTGGATAAGTATTTAAAGGTCAGTTAGGTGTCAGTTTAGGGTTGATTGGCGAGTGTTTGTTCTGATGGCCAAAGTGGCAATTATTATATTGGGGAAATGGTTGGTATTTTTCAAATAAAGAAAAAAAAAAAGTAAGAAGGAATAAGTTTTAAGATAGTTAATGGGAACTAGGACATAATGATATAAACCATTCAGGTTGTATACTTAAAAAAAATTAATTTCTTCCTCACCATGTTGCTTACCAAATAAAAATGTTATTTCAGGCCCTGAAAAACTTGGCATGGAAGAGAGTTGCCCAAGATGGAATAGCCGGGGTCAGTGACGTTGGTGACCCCCCAGCGGGGGTTATCACCAGGGGTATGCTGAAGTAGCTGACACTTGTGTAGTGAAACAAGGACTCAACTCACATTAATTAAAGCAAAGAACAAGAGTGAAAAATGACTGTTATAGTTATCAAGAATTTACCAGTTTAGAAGATTTGTTAGTAATAAACTTTGTGTTTGCATGACTCTGAGCTGTAGCGAACATCCAATGGTAAATGTTTGACCTGTTATGTATGATGTAAAGATTAATTTCAAAAACATTAAATGTTTGAATCTTATAAAAGTGTCTTTCTCTTAAATGTCTTCTATTATTATTTAGCACCACGTCTTACTACCCATCCGGGTTATACGCTTTAAGTACTAATTATGCTAACAGATTGGGAAGGTTGAATTAGAGGAAGTGAACACACATTTGCATGGAGGGAGAGTGGAAAACCATTTAGGAAAAACCACCCCCAGTTCACCTGACCAAGATTCGAACCTAGATCTCCCCGTCCTCAGCAGACAAGCGCGTTAGTCAACTACACCACCGAGGTGGGTCTACTCTTAATGCTAAGATTTAGTTATTAGAGGTATTTAACATGGACTTTCAGTCTTACATCACTAAGTCTCCAGGCCATCACTGTGAAGGGGAAAACCCCAAATAAAACCGAAGACTCTTACTTTTAAAAGACAGACATGCAACTTCCCGAGCTAGGATGTCGTATAGCTAGATTAGATTTCTCGATAAAGAATTTTCTACCAGTATTTATGTAAATTTAGTTGTTTCCTGGTAATACACACACACATTTTGTTCTACCTGTTGTTCGGCTTTGGGGGTAACTGGTGGATTTCTGGAAGTCCAGTCTCCAGGTGATATTGGTCAGACACGGGTCTTGTGGGGGGTGAGACGAGAGGAAGGAGATAAGTTAGGGGTAGGGACTCTTAACGGTTGAGTGGGGACGTTCGGGGGTCCTGGCGTTTAGGTTTGGGCAGTAAAAGGTGAGCCCTCAGGTTGAGTACCGCTAAGTCACCGACGTCCTCTTCAGGGTCTTCTCTCTATGGGCCTTGCCAGAGCGGCAGGTGTAGGCCATCCCATGAGATTGCCAGCGGAAAGAGTCCCAGCAACGTGCCCTGGTGGGACGGGAAGAGGTTCTGGCAACATAAGTCGTGGTGGGACGGGAAGAGAGGATCAATAGACAATTTTCGCTCTTTTGACCTTTCATTTTATTCGTTCGTTTGGAACATGTGGAGCGCAAATGTTTGGTAGCCACTGAAATCTGAGCGAGAAGTCCCTGTTTCATACCCTCCACTGCCGCCTGGCCTTGTACAATAGGAGAGAAGGGAAGCTTACCATTGGCGCATGCGAACGAGAGAGACAGTGGCCGACAAGCGGGACAATAGAGGAGTGTTCTCATTGGTGCAGAGTAAAGAGTGAAGCAGCTCAGGCAGTGGAGGGGGTGGTTTGCGCAGAAAAGACGCAAGGGCCCAACAATAAGTCACAACAATTTTAGTAGTCTTTTACTGCCCGTTCAGGTTATACACTTATGTACTAATTACATTGACATGTTATGCATAGGGAAGGGTTAATTTCAAGGAAGTGCACCCACATTTTTGCAGAGGGAGAGTGGAAAACCGTTTTGGAATAATTACCCGCAGCGCACCTGACCAAGATTAAAACCTTGTTTTCCATCAGTTTAGTCTAAATTGAGAAAAGCGTGTTAAGACAACGCGACCACCGAAGCGGGTTGGTATATACTATCGTATATTGTGCATCCAGTTTCATTGAAATATGAACAAAAGTTGTCTACAGATAAAATTAATGTTTATGAAAATGTGGGCTTATCTCTGATCCAATTAGCTGTCACACACACACTTCACAGGGAATGAGGTTGGGTTTGAATTATCCAGATCCGACTGTATTAGGAATGGGGCCCTCAAATCCTTAAGGATATTCGAGGATTTGAGACTCAACTCTTTTTTTTTCCCAATTGATCCAAGCGAAATTTATCTTGAGAGATATTTAATACTGCTTATTGGTGGTTCAGGACCATAATTATAAAACAGACTCTACAACCTGGCCTCAGACCATTAATTTCCTCTTATGTTCATAATTTTTTCCTAGATTTGAATTCATAAAATAGTGGATTATATGCAACTTTAATATATGAACAAACTATAACACGTAACAATTAGAACTTTATTAGAAAATAGTAGAATTAACATAAATCTAACATCTACATTCTTGGAACCAAGATCTGAAGCAACATTCGAGAAAACACAAATATTTATAACAATTAAAAAGAACAAAAAAAAACACAATCAACTTTCATCGAGGCTACAGCTTCACTCCCAAGGCAAGAAAGATGCGCCTTCTCTCGAGAAACTCAGTCACTCCAGTTACGCGTAACATGACTATAAATGTTCACTACTAGCCGCACTATGACTCGACCTTGGCGAGTATGTCCGCCTCGCGGAACAGGTGAAGTTCTGTGCCGCTCTCCAGTTCGACCTTGGTGCCGCCGTACTCTGGTAACAGCACATTGTCGCCCACTTTCACCGACAAGGGGACATGTTCTCCTTTCTGGAACACAGCCACGGGATATAGAAACACTCGTCTTCAAGTAGGAACAATATTATTATTATTATTATTATTAGCATCGCGTCTTACTTCTCATCCGGGTTATACGCACGTACGCTAATGTGTAATGGTAGGGTGATTGTGAGATGAAACGGAGGACCTACAGTTTAACATGGGATCCGAACCACGGTGGAGGGCTGGCATTCCCCACATTCACAAGATGTCTTGTCAGAGGTGAAGGAAGGGTTTGGTAATCAGATAAATCTGTGCCGGGACCGAGGATTGAACCCCGGCCGCCAGCACAGAAGCCCGACACCTTATCCCCCAGAACAATGTTCAGATTTAATGTGATCACACTTTAACAACCCACGGCTGCCAACATATGTATAGTTAATCAAAAGGCACCCAATTTTAAAAAATTTGAAGGAAGGATGTCTTCTGATAGTTTCTAGGGGTCTTTATATTTCAAAAATTTGCTTGGTTGCGAATATATAATATAAGTCTTGGGAAAATCTCTTCACTTTATGAGGTAATAGTATTAGATCTGTAGAAGGTACAGGCAAGGTGGATAGAATTTTTATTTTTAAACAAAGACCCACCACGAAGTAGTTTAAAGTGTTTTTAAACATAATTGAGGTTGTACTGTGATAAATTTGGTTAAGACTCAAATAATCTACTAGCTTAGGCTGTAAAGTGGTTAGGGATTTTCATTTATTAGCTCTTGACTACCTTCTTGAACATTTTAATATGTTCATATGGTCATCAGAGTTGTAAGCAACATAAATGCATACCAAATTTCAATCCGATTACTTTATTTTTAGTAGATAGTAACTTTTAAATTCAGTAATGTTTCATTCTTACTAAGCCATTGTTATTTAAGAGTCCAGTTTTGTACAAATTTTACTTTTAACCCGGAAGCTACGAGTTTGTTTTATTTCATTTTTATTATAACGCAAAGTAGGGAAAATTTAGCAGGAGCTTCACTTTCTGTACGAGGTGGAGGGAATGAAGCAATTGATTTAGTGCAGTGACGCTACCCGCCAAAAATTCTTAATATTTTAACTATTATTTCCTAACAATTTCTAGATTTCGGAACCCCACCGTTCGATAATCATATTTCGTCATATTCATACTCATGTTTTAACCATCAAAAACACTAAAAGCCATTAACCAAACAACTTTATTAAAGTGAGTGACTGATTAAGCACCATTGGAACTACATGGGACATCAACCGACACGGTACAAACATTTCACTGAAATACGGGACCAAACAACGGTAATATTGGAGAGACGAAAAGGTGGGACCAAACCACGGTAATATTGGGTGTCGTGGCCAATAGTTACAAGGTACTGGTTAGAAATACATTTTAATACTGGCTCAGGTACTAACATTTGGGTGCGTGTTTAACAACTCTCGGAATCATAAATTAGTCTTAAGGTGGAGTGCTAGTGTGAGTTTAGGGCAGCATTTTTAAAGTTTATATAGCACAAACACCTTTTGGCCAAAATAAATCAAATATTTCTTCTATAGAACATAGAGTTTAGTTTTCTGCACATGCTAATCTCAAGTTGTTGAATATCTGTCATGAGCATGGCGGCATTTGGTGAGAACTTTTTCTCTTTATTTAAAAAGTTGTCACCAAATTTATTCAATGATCCTAGAACTTAAACTGAAGAGTGGTAGTAGTATTCATACATCAGGGATTCAGGATAGTTGAACTAAGTAGTATTAGACAGTATGGGGTGGACTAGCTTGCATCATAAGCTATAGATCAAGTCTATTAGTATTTAACCTAGGGAGTATAACGTACAATTTGTCAAGAATTAAAATCAAAAAATATTCTTACATTGTTTCTCGATCCTGGACCTACAGCCACAACAGTCCCATTAAGAACTTTGGACTGTGCTTTCTCAGGCAGAACTATACCGCCTTTTGTTTTAGTAATAGCTTCTGCCTTTTGAATCAACACTCTATCCATGAGCGGGATCAACCTTCTGGCCACAGTAGCTGTCGCCTAGCGAATACAAAAGTATATTAATATAAAACTATTCATTCAAATTGATTTTAAGAAAATTAAGCCATTGGACTATAGAAAAAAACACATTTTAAATTAAAGTAAAACAAGAGTTGATTTAAGCTACTTACCATTCTATGGAGGAATTAAAGATTGGAATGTACTAAAATATAGTAAATCTTTAAATAAACTTTTGTCAAGATTTATTTAATGTTCCAGAATGGTCGATTTCAACCGGCTTCACTTGAAAGAGGGTTTTTGAGAAAGCGCTTTCTGTTTCAACACGAGTAATCAATGATTGAATATTCTCTACAAAGTCACTTATAAATTTCTGTTTATCATTTTCAGGGGTGTCGAAAAATAATGTAATACTGGACACAATCGTATCTCCTGAACTCTACTGGCTGATCGCTTAAACTAGAAGAATATTTATTTGCTGGAATGCTGTTCACTTTTATAATGTATGAGTCCCAATTTGAATTGTTTATAAAAGCAATTTTGTCAAAGACAACATCCAATATCTACATATATTAAAATATATTGCAACACAAGTATATTCATAAAAAAATATAATATAATAATACTAGTAAATATTTATTTTATGTCCGTCTAAAATTAATTTTTTTAAGCCATAGTAATGATACTAGTGAAAAACTAAACCAAAAAATACGTAACTAATAAAATAAAGTTCCAATACTAAATAAATGTGGTTTAATAGCTACACTAGGTGTTCCGTGCATTTTGCGTTCATGAAAATTATACATAAAGAATTTAAGTATGAGTTATGCTAACATGTATTTAAAGGTAAAAATTATGTTCGTACTATTTAACATGTATATGAGAATGGTCTTAGGTATAACTTATTTTGTTTTTACAATTATATGCAAACTATTTTTGTAAAATTGAATTAATAATTTTCTAAGAACGTCAAGAAATGTAAAATACTTATATAAATGGTCTATCTATGTTCGACCCAAATGCCTATCAGAGTTCAGTATTTAATTTATCAGTAATGTAATTGAGCAGATATTATTATAACGTTTTTTAAACATTTCATTTTTAAAATATATTCTAATTAATTTATTTTTTAGTCTAAAAAAATAGCTGTGCAATTATGAACAATACACACTATAAATTTATTAAATTTAATCTAACCTCTTATCTGTAAATGAAATATATTTAGAATTTTTGTCAATTTTTAGATTCTTGACTTAAAAATAACAATTAAACCTTGTAGATATACTGGTCACCCCTGATTCATGTAGGGGAGTGGATTTTACACCTTTCTGTATGCTTTAATAAGATGTATCTACAATATATGTTGTCAATGTAAAATGACTCAAGATGTACTCATTTTAAATTATTTATAATAAGATAAGGAAATATAAAACAAGTTGAAAAAATATATATTATATTAAATTAAAGTATTTAATATAATAGTTTATTTTATTTTAAATAGAAATACATGATTACATCATCCCATGTTAGAGCTTTCCAGAAGTTGAGGCCCTATAGTAGGCATTAAATATTGTTTTTCTTAAGTAATTGTAAAATAAATAAATATTGGTTTTGAAAATCTATATAATAATAATAAGTAATATTATTAATGACAAATTCCTAGACTAACTATTACTAGACATAAATGAATAGTTTAGTTTTAAATGTAAATATATTATGCTCTATCCATTTCAAAAGATTGAAATCCGGCCATGTGCATAGCATTTGTTCTTCTTTGATCGAACTTCTTGAAGGTGTATGTCGTTTTGAGTCTTCGGTTCAATAAATTGAATTATTTACTTAACATTTCAAGGTAAATTTTATATATAACATATTCCCGCTATTAGATATTGCCTGAGCATTCATCGTGTAGTCTTGATTAGCATTAACTTATTCCTAATTTTTATAGACGCTGACCGGCACTTTGAATATTTTTTTCCTAATAGTTGCTATTTAAAGTAAATGAAAGAGCATTCATATTTTGATAAAATATTATTTCACATATTTTAGTCAATGATACCAAATAAGTAAGCTTTATATTTGTCATAGGTCTCTCTTTTTTATTCATATACTTTAGATTAGACTAAAAAATTATATTTGTGAACATGTTTCAGATGTACAGACTTCCAAGGGTACTAAGGTCTACTGCGTCACTATGCATATCTCCAGCAAGGTTTTATGCGAAGGATGTTAGATTTGGCCCCGAAGTTCGCGCACTCATGCTGCAAGGCGTGGATATTTTAGCAGATGCAGTCGCTGTTACAATGGGACCAAAGGTTCACATTGATTACATGATCTTTTTATTTATGCTGTTTCTCTATTTAACATGAAAAATAGATTTTGTTTACTTTTGAATCATATGACTATTGATGTTACTAGCCTTATCAATATTTAAGCGAACCAAAGATTAGGTCCCCCACTATTTTCAGTTTTCCCATCAAAATTAAGTTCTAACTTTTTCTTGTCTGGCATCTAAATAGTCCTTTCTTGCTTTTCCCCAGTTATTGATTTTTCACCCAAAACCCGACTAAATGTCATTACTCACAAATAAATATTTAGTTCTTGAGACTGACAACTTTTTAAAATCTAATTTTCAAATTATAAACAGTGATAACAACATCTCGGTCAAAAGTTGCAACAGGATAGACTCATTGCATCATGTAGGAACTGAACCCTAATTTGGTTTGTATGTCTATTGTTTGGTTGAGTTAGAATTGGCTAGCAATATTAAAACATAACTCATCAAAATGTACTTTATGGTTTCAATCATTTTTTAAATTATTTTGTAGGGCCTATGTTTTAAACCATAAAAAATGTAATTAAAGTCTAGCATATCTGATGCTGGATCTAATAGTGTTAGAAAAGTCTCTTCAGTAATAATGTCCAGAGCGAGTGCTAACTATCATGGTGTGCAGGGTCGCAATGTTATTCTGGAGCAGTCTTGGGGGAGTCCCAAGATCACCAAGGATGGGGTAACCGTGGCGAAGGGGGTGGAACTGAAGGACAAGTTCCAAAACATCGGGGCCAGGTTGGTCCAAGACGTGGCAAACAACACCAACGAAGAAGCAGGAGACGGGACAACCACGGCCACCGTTCTGGCCCGCGCCATCGCCAAGGAAGGCTTCGATAAGATAAGCCGCGGGGCCAACCCCATTGAGATCCGAAGAGGTGCTTGCTTTACTTGTCTCGATATTAGTTTAGTTTATATTTTAAAGCACCTAAAGTTTAACGTAAATAATATCCATTCCTAACTAGGCCCCTTACTGAAGGAAAAGATATTGCCAAGATACGATGTTTTATACAATAGTAATACACTTATCACTGCCATTGGACAGGGGTAATGGCTCCTCTGGAAGAAAATTGATCATTACCATTAAAACCTCCCGACCTAAGTTTCATTCAAACAGAACTCATCGGGAGAGTAAAACTCGCAGCGTAACTTCCTGAAAGGGGAAAGAAAAGGACATTTATAAAGCATGATGGGAATTAAAGTATATTTAGCGACTTTCCTAGCGGTCAGATAAGGTCCCAAATTGCCCAGTTTTAATACTTCAACCCATGTTTGTGGAGTCTGTAAGAATTGGACAGGGTGGCAACAGACAGAAAACCTGGAAAAGTCAGGGAATTTTTGGATGCCAGGGAAATGTCAGGGAATTTAACTAAAAATAAGGATAAGTCGGGGAATAAAAATATGTCTAAAATATCCCATTAATTATGCAACCAAACAAAGTGAATACCTAAATAAAATAATTTAATTTTTAAAATAACTGATGAAATAATTTTTTTAAATATGTTATCAATAATAAATAAGTCATCACCATTAAAACTGGAAAAAAAGTCTGGGAAAATTAAAAAATGTTACCTGGAAAAGTCGGGGAATTTTGTAAAATATGTTCTGTAGCCACCCTGTTTGAAAAGGATATAAGGGTGAGCTCTACACACTTAGCAGATTACTGAAGGCCTCAAAGTAGGGGCCTACACAACAAATCATACAATAATGTATTTTTCAGGGTATATCAATCCCCCTCGTCATAAGAAAGTAGAACGCAGTCCATAAAGGATAAGTTGCTAATCTTGTCTTCCATTCACGACTTGTTTAAATTGGTACATATATTCACACGTTGTGTTTGGGTGTCACAGGAGTGATGATGGCTGTGGACGCCATCAAGGAAAACCTGAAGGCGCTCTCTCGACCAGTGACCACACCGGAGGAGATAGCGCAGGTCGCCACCATCTCGGCCAACGGCGACAGTAAGATTGGAGGCCTCATCTCTGATGCCATGAAAAGGGTAAATGCTCTCTAGAAGCTTCATAATTTCCAATTTCTAAACTTATAAAATGATTTGAAGGACAAATGCAAAATTTTAATCTAAAAAAATATATTTTTTTATAAATATTTTTTTATGCAAAAACATGCTTTTTAAATCATTCATTATAACCTTTTACAGATGTGGTGTTTAGATTTTATTTTAAATTGACAGGCACGATTTGACCTGATAGAAACGGGTTTCATTAGAGTAATAATATTCTCCGTTTTAATCTGTCATTATTTTGGGGCTGTTTAATTTTCTTTTAAATAATATAAACATTGAAAATAGAGCAGAAGGGCGTGGCCAACTTCCTCCTTTCACTGTTAAACCCGATACAGCTGTTTTGTGCCCCCTTTTTTTTATTAAAATTATATCAGTTGGGTCATATCAATTATTTTCAAATCTGAATCCTGCAAAAAAATAATGAATAACTTGAGGAAATATAAATATAATAGATGAATATAAAATACAAATAGTAACTGGATGTTATTTTCTTATAATAACGTGAATTATTATATTCATACATTAAGTTTAGTGTTAAATTACCGGTCTGGGGTCTGGTTGGAAGCTCATAATTATAATTGTTTCTGAACTACCGCTAAGAAGTATTAGCGCTCTAAAACAAATTTAACTTGAAAAATGGAAAGATTTGTTTTTTTTAATGATTTGAATCTCAAATATCCTTTCTTTTAAGAATTTGAGGGTCCAAATTGGGGTTTGACCATTTTTTTAAATGTTAAATATTTGATTCGAGTTGAAAATATGGTATTTCCATAGGCTTGTAGCACTTCTCCCATTGTATCAATAGTCTGACGATTGATGTTGTTTTGTTTGTTAGGTTGGCAAGGAGGGTGTGATCACGGTGAAGGATGGTAAAACCCTCCTTGATGAACTCGAGGTGATAGAAGGGATGAAGTTTGACCGTGGCTACATATCTCCTTACTTCATTAACACCACTAAAGGTAATCTTTGTCGTTTTAAATAAGGGCATTATTTATATTTTGTTGTGAACTAGCTCTCACTAGTCCTTTTTTTAGTCTGCTACTTACACCCCTACAAGTGTTTCTTAAAATTTAGATAGATCTATCTACATTTAATTGAATGCACAGCACTCCGGAAGTCATCCATGAACCACATAATGCTTTCTATTATGTTTGTTGACACCCCTCCCCCCTCTCAACATGGTTTATGGATGACCCTTACTGCTGGCTATGTTTATTACACACTGATAATCTCGGTGATGTCTCCTAAAGGAGCGAAGGTGGAGTACCAAGATGCGTACATCCTGCTGAGCGAGAAGAAGATCTCCAGTGTGCAGTCCATTATCCCCGCTCTGGAGCTGGCCAACTCCCAGAGGAAGCCCCTGATCATTGTAGCGGAGGATTTGGACGGGGAGGCGCTCACAACGCTCGTCGTCAACCGGTAAGCCGACAACCTCGCGGGAAACTAGCATTTTATGTCACTGTTCTTGTTCTTAAGGTGGGTGTGTAGGAAACGCGAGAAATGGTTAGATTTTTGTCTTTTTATATATGAATATATCGATTTTAAAGGGTAAACCCATATTTTCCACAACGATAAATTTTCGGTCATGCCGGGAATCAAACTCGGGACGCTTATCTTACTAGGCAGAAATGCTACCAACTGAGCTAAAGTGTTGAGAGACGCTTTACCTCAACGAACTAAATAAATTAAAAATTAAAAGTAGTGCTATTTGACAGTAACAAAATCTTCTACTTCGACTTTACTTCACTTAAACTCGGCCTCACATTTAAAAAGTGACCCAGCTCTAATACTGTTGAATGAAAGTTGAGGAGGTAAAAGATGGTGAGATTGTCGACTTGTGACGCAGCCTCAAGATTGGCCTGCAAGTGGCGGCCGTGAAGGCGCCAGGGTTCGGAGATAACCGCAAGGCGACTCTGCAGGACATCGCCATAGCAACGGGAGGGGTCGTGTTTGGGGACGAGTCCAACACACTCAAGCTGGAGGACGTCCAACTGTCCGACCTGGGTCAGATGGGGGAGATTGTCATCACTAAGGACGACACGCTCATTCTCAAGGTCGGTTTAGACCCTATTAGCAAGATAGAATTAGTAACCAAATGTACCTTAAATAGTGAGAACAATTAGTTCTTAAAATAGAAAACTTAATTTTTAATAATGAAATCATTGAAAACCTAATTTGTGTTCATTATTATTATTTGATATTAAGCGGGTAAATACCGTACTAAATAGAATTCTTTTTTCAGCTAAAACCTGTAATAAAAAAAATCATAGATGGGAAATTATGGCAAACTCTTTTATCATTCTTAAATTTAAAATAGTTACCTTATAGTCATAATATGATTAATTAAATACCAAAATATTATTTGATTTCCTTACAGATGGTCTTTGGTTGAGGGAAATGCATTTCTGGAATGGGAACTTTTATTAGCTTTAGGAATATATATTAACAAAAGTCTGCTACTAAATAAAAATATGTATTTGTTAATATACGGAATTCTCATTAAATTGGATTTGATTGAACATTATTTGTATTTAAAAGGTAAATAGTCAACTTCGAGAAAATCTACATTGAACTTGAAAAATGTTTATGTTCAATTGAACGTGATTAATTCCAGGGCAAAGGCAACAAGTCTGACATTGAGCGCCGCGCTGAACAAATCCGTGACCAGATAGAAAACACAACGTCAGAGTACGAGAAGGAAAAGCTTCAAGAGAGACTGGCACGCTTGGCTTCTGGCGTCGCTGTGCTCAAAGTGGGCGGCTCTAGTGAGGTAAGCCGTCTTCACCCCAGTGACCTAGAACATTGGACCACAAATTGGATATAATGAAATTCCCCTCCCCCTCCACCCAAAACATTTTCTGCTAATGAACTGTTCCAAACCGGTTTGTGTAGGTGGAGGTGAACGAAAAGAAGGACCGTGTGAATGACGCCCTGAACGCCACTCGGGCCGCTGTGGAAGAGGGCATAGTCCCCGGGGGTGGAACTGCTCTCCTGCGTTGCATCCCGACCCTGGACAATCTGAAACCTTCCAACGACGACCAGCAGACAGGTATTTTGTCGTATTCTCGCTAGAAGTTGAGATACGTAAAAAAATCTCAACTTTTAAGTAATTAGTAACTAACCATATAAACTCGCGTGATTGGGAAAAATATCAAATTTACAAATAAAAAGGCAGAATTGTATTAATATAGGGGGTGACCTGGCGATCTAGGGGTAAGGTGTCGGACTTACCCGAACGGGTAGTAAGACGCGGTGCTAATAATTAATATAGGCCTAATAAAATTGAGTAAAAAAAGGATCTTTGTTTCTTATGACTTAACAGCCAACAGGTATGACAAACTAAATTGTTTGTGTCACAGATGCCAAGCCTTTAACAACTTTTTCAAAATTATATTCAAAATATGTTGATTATACTTGAATTGTACATTTTTAAACGTTGAAAGATTCGAGATTAAAATAATATTTGACCTATCTCTACATATTAGAGCAAATAAGTATCTTTAATAAAATACATTTTTCGAGGAATGATGATATTGTAGGCCGAGGATTTGAGTTCCTCTGCTCCCGACTCTTTAACTGGGGTTGGTCGAGCTGGGACTTCTGTGATCAAAAATACGAAGCGATTATTAAGTATCTGACCTCAGAACTAGATTAAATAAAATAATTTTATAAATTTGGTAGAATTCTTCATCTTCATCTCCTCCACTCTTCTCACATGGATGTAGAATTATTGTGACATTTAATTTCTTTTCTTGAGAACTTTGACTTTGAATAGTCACCAACTTTGAAAATAAAATTTCTCCTTTAAAATAAAAGTATTTAAAGTAAAAATATGTGTTTATGTTATGTCATTTTGTGTTGTAATACATATCAAAAATTAGTGTTTACATAATTAATATTATCCAATTATTAAAAAAAGATATTAATGTGCACTTTCTGATCCGACTGATTATATTAGCACACGACTTTTAAACTAACTTGAATGTGAAACAGACACAACGTCCAGCTCGTCAGGTTGTTAATTGATTATGTGAAGGGGAAAACCCACATTTCAGTAATGATAAATTTTTCAACCATGCTGAGAATCAAATCTAGGACTCTTTGAGATTATTAGGCAGGCATGCTACCAGAAGAGCCAAGGTATCGAACTTTAAAATAATTAAACCACTTACTGTGATATCATCTTATGGCTAAATATGTAAACGCTGACATTTTGAACAATAAATATAATACCTTCAATGGGACCTCGCTGTGCCGCCAGGTATCGCCATCGTACGGAAGGCGCTGCGGATGCCGTGCATGCAGATTGCCCAGAACGCCGGCGTGGATGCCGCGGTAGTTGTCTCGAAAGTGGAAGACCTCGGGACGGACCACGGCTACGACGCACTTAACAATGAGTATGTCAACATGATCGAGAAGGGAATTATCGATCCCACAAAGGTGTGTGAACTTTAGGCACTTTAATATCGTTTTATAGCGAAATAAAATAAGTTACACAGGATACCATTCCCATCGTAAGGTGTGATACATGTATTCATTTTTTAAGGCACTTAACATGTTTTGGGTGACCTGGCGGTCTAGGGGTAAGGTGTCGGGACTTCTGTGCTGGCGGCCGGGGTTCAATTCCAGGTCCCGGCACAGATTTATCTGATTACCAAACCCTTCCTTCACCTCTGACAAGACATCTTGTGAATGTGGGGAATGCCAGGCCTCCACCGTGGTTCGGATCCCACGTTAAACTGTAGGTCCTTCATTTCATCTCACAATCAGCCTACCATTACACATTAGCGTAAGTGCGTATAACCTGAACGTGTAGTAAGACGCGGGGCTAATAATAATAATATGTTTTGGTTTGTTGATATATTTTGATTATTTATAAAAAACAATAATGTGCTAAAATGAACTTTGAAAATATGTTGATATTAATTTAGACGTCCTAAGTAAAATTTTGTAAAAAGATGTTGGGTGCATGAATTTGAAAATGTCTACTGGATACAAATTGTGATATCGGTCTCTTGTGTATTGTTCAGGTGGTGAGGACTGCCCTTACAGACGCAGCGGGCGTAGCGTCGTTATTGACCACCGCAGAGGCTGTGGTGACGGAGCTCCCCAAGGAGGAATCCAGTATGGGTGGCGGGGGTATGGGAGGAATGGGTGGTATGGGCGGGATGGGAGGGATGGGCGGTATGGGAATGTGAGCGCTCTAGACTGAACAGCGGGACTGAAACAAGTGTGGTAGTGTCAAGTGTAGAGCAGGTTCACTGTGTGCTTGCCAGGAGTCGAAAGCTCAATCTCTTCTGTTTGTGCGTTCTTGTTAATTTTTTAAAAATATTGACTTGTCTGAATGATTTTGTTAGAATGTGATGTAAAAATGAGTTGTTTGAATGTTAGAAACAAGAAGGGGTGTGTATGTGCGCTTCAATTTTGATTCAGAAGTAAAAATTCTGTATTCCACAAATAAGAAGCTTCACCAATAAAAATATTTAAAGTTAAAATACACGTTTGTATGTTTTTTTCCATTCTGTGCTGTTATGTACGTTTCAAATTAATGTTGTCAAGACTAAAATATAAAATATAACTTGCATGTTGTGATAATGAGCCAGTTTCACAGATTTAGTTCACCTCAAGTGCAGCGCTATACTAAACACAAGTTGACACTTACCTAGACCAGAATGGAATGAGTGGTTTAAAATGGGAAACTGGCCCATTCCATTCTGTGGATGTCCTCTTCTATTTAGTAAAGCGGCCCGCACTAAGTCCAACTATGGAATGGTCACATTATCTGATTAATTAGTTTTATGACTATGTTAAAAATGCTATATAATATTTAAGATTTAATCTTATTCCAGAATTAAACTGTTTTTAAATGTGAACTTGATTAGACTTTGAATTTGAAAAGTGGACCTTGCACACCACAAGATAAAGTAACTAATATCAAATGTTTATAAAGTTTTTATCAAAATTTGCCATCAGACTTTAATGGCCTCTACTCAAAATGTTCCATTTGATTTAAACTCTTGATATGAAAGGCAGAATGTAAAGAATACTTATTTTTATAAATGTTAATTGTTGACCCAAAATGACCCGCCAGATGTCTGAATGTTAACTTGTTGCTCTTGGCTCGAGTGGTTGCAAAACTTGATTAAATCTGATGTGTTGAGTCATTTTATTCATTCCAGATTGTCTTTACTTGGTTTATTCAGAAATACTATCTTGTTTTTAGGTGTGAATGATGGTGCATCTTGATAAGAGCAAATTGACCCACCCCTCTCAAACTTTGTCAAGTCAATCTGTAAAATAGAGATGACATTTTGTAAATAAACTGTTGATATGTAGAATTGTTAGATCCTGTTTTTCATCTCTGGTCGAGTGTTTGTTTACCAATGCAAAATAGTTATTCATAAATATTTGTTTTTAAGTAGATTGTATTGTTTTGTTATGAATAAAATTAAAATTGATTTGTAGTTTTAATTTAGTTTTGATGTAGAGTGAGTGTTCCTATTTTGTTATCCTCTACTTGTAAAAGAAGATTAAACAATTCATATAATAGAGGGTTGTGTGGGGCAGGGGGGTATTTTTCAAATTGGAAGGTTTCTTTAGAGCAATCTTAGTACAATAAATATTTAGTCGATTATCATTTCAACATTCTTTCTCTTATTTAAAAAAATTCTTTTCTCAGTGGCACTTTCTTTTAACTTCTCCTCTCATGTGGTCTTTTTCCTACATACTTCATTGCCAACACTTTCTTCGGCATCCTCTGCTATCTCATGTACTCCCTGGATAACTTTATTCCTAATCCTGTTTCTCACAAATGCAACCAGCGCTAAGCTCAATACATGGTCTCAACAGAAACATTGGGAAACTAATCAATGGTTGTAGACACTCATCATCCGTTTCAAGCCTTGGCCAGTTAAGTTTGTAAAATTCCTCTCATCTTGAACCGTTTCTTCCATATTTTCCATGATCTCCCTTTGTGGTCTTCTTACTACATAATTCCATCATTCAAGATTCTTTCCTATCCTCTTTACATAATACTAAAATTTCATTTACCCACTTTACAGAACTTCATATCTAATCCTGTTTATTATTGCGACAGCTAGCATGCTTCTCAGAAAATGTATTTGCATGGTCTCACGATTTAAAGATAAAGAAAAACCATATCGGCACAAGTTGAAATCCACAGTCGAGACTTTTATTTAGAGTTATCATGAGACCCTTTTTTTTTCTCAATTCTGATTCTTAGGTTAAACCTAAAATTTCAGATTCTTGAACATTTCCTTTTTCGTTATTTTTCCAAATATTAATGTATGTAAAATTTGGACTCTACCATTACAACATATGGTCGCTTGAAACTTTGATCTTAAATTACTAAACACACTAAAAATCTTCAAAACCAAAAATTCAAACAAACTCCATAACTGATCCTATGCATGTTAGCTCGTCAGAAATTGGTGATGAAGTTTTGGCAAAGATTTATCTAAATATTGAGATAAAGACATTTTTTTTGCTCCATTTTTATAATTGTTAGTTTTTTGTTCTATCTTTACTAAACATGTCTTATTCAAAGAGATGAATAAAACCTTGAGAAATGAAAAGCAACAGAATATAATTACAGGAGATCGGCCATTTATATTTGATAGGAATATCGAAACTTTGGATATACACGTTGTGATATATCAATGATAAATGTCAGAAAATTTCCATCCCTAGTCCAAGTATTATAGATTGAGTGATTATATTATATTTGGAAGAAGTATCCTCGGGGCTCCGCCCCGCGTCCCCAACCGCGTTCTCCTGACCGCGTCAGGCCTCCCTCCCATCCTTGGACAGCCGTATCCGCGGACTGGCGGAAAGATTTTTCACCCGAGCGCAGGCCAGCTCCAACATGATCGTCAGGGGCATCGGCGATTACGACGCCCCTGGCCGTCCCTACCGCCGAATCAGGGATGGCGTTGTGAATCCCTTCGTCGACGTCGGCAGGTGACCTCGGAGTCGAATCTGGGGAGTCGTGACCCCCCTTCTAGTCGTGTGAGACTGGGAGGGGTGGCCAGACAGCGAGTCATGCCGGTCGAGTCGGCCGAGTTCGGCGGTCAGTGCGCGGGTCGCCCGGTGACGGAAAGGGGCACCCGCAGTGAAGACGCCAACTAGGCGAAATGTGCTGTGCGGTGGGGCCACTATACCCCACCGCGATAGATGATTTGAGCCCTATTTGGGGGATAGGATTAACTTTTTTATTTTTTCATTCGACGGATCCAGTAAATTTAAGAACCCTTATGGGTTGGACAATATTATCTTATTTCATTTGGGTATATTTTGATTTAAAATGTCTGTAACTAGATGGTAAGTAGTTGAATAAATAACTTATTAAAAGGAAAAAAAAAAAAGGAAGGGTGGACCAAGAATTGTAATATTAAGATTGATTCTCGATTCTTTCGATACCAGTAAGAATAAAGTTTGACAATCCTACTTTTATTGATGTTACACAATGGAAGTGTAATCTACCAAAAAAAAGAAAATCGGCAACCCTTGACAGCCAAGGTTAAACACCGGAAACAGGATGAGGGATGTGTGGGGAATAAAAAAATAATAAATTATCTAAAATCTTTATTATGTAACAATGTTAAACTTAAAGTAATTTATGTCGATCTTTGTCTTTTGCGATCTCCAGCAAGCCAATCTCACTTCGTGACTTCCTGCCCTCACAATTTTAAATTTATCACTCGACAATAACACTTTAATTATTCACTTAGACATCCCGAAGACGCGACACACTGCACTCAGTGATCGACAATTATAAACGTGTGTGTTCGTGTGACCTGTCAAAACATGCACAATTGCGATGCATTTCCTGGAATAAACTCTCGCTTATCGAGGTTCGGACATGAAAAACAACTCTCACACAGGTTTTCCGAGGTGAAAATGACGGGGGCCTGGCAATTGGTCTTTCTTTTCTAGGATCGACTGAATTATTAATTTGATTATGTGTGATCAGTTTTCGATGGAGTAATATTGGTTTCAATTATGTTTCTTGACATTTCATAAGAAAAAAATTCTTTAAGCAGAAATCAAACACAGCACATTGAGTGAGTGTTTTTTAAATGTGTACATCCCAAATATCAGCCATTACCTCTGATCAATGGAAGCACTCTATAAAGTTCGTTTGTATCTTTAAACTAAGATATGGTTTTAACCATGTTAGATCCTATTCCTCTTTCCTGTATCTTCTTCCAGCATCTTTACGAATGAAAGGAGAGGGTTTCAGCAAGGAGGAAATTCTTGTTACATAAAAAAAACAAAAAGCTTTTTCTTTCTTTACGGCTTTAGGAACTGGACAGTTCATTGCCACACTTACAAAAATATGCCACCTATCTCTATCTTGAGCTAGTTCTATCCAGTCCACCTCATTACACCCTATCTCTTTCATGTCCATTCTAATGTTATCCTCCCATCTGCATATGATTATCTTAACAAGGTTTTTTTAATGAGTACATGGTATGTAACTCATCATTGTGTAGAATCATCCACTCCCCAGTATATTTATCTCTTTTTAAAACAAATATCTTTTTTTAATATGCAAATGTGATTAACTGAAACAATATAATATTTAAATTGGATAATAAAGAAAACAACATATGTGAAATAAACTATGTTGAGTAAAGTAACATTCTGTCAAAAAGACACCTGGCTTCTGTTTATTTGGCGTAAAACATCTGCCTCCAGTTAACATTCACCATCGATCCTTCTTGGAATTGTAGGAGAGAGACTTGTGGTTCATTTTGCCGGAGAACTTCTTCTTGCCCTGAAACAAGAGAGAGTGGTATCGTTGCACACTCCGTACAGTTTGAAAACTATCTTTCTATATCCTCTCAAAAGTCTCGGTGTATAGTAATAATAATAATATTTAGCCCCGCGTCTTACTACCCGTTCGGGTTATACGCTTTAAGTACTAATTACTCTAATGGATTAGGAATTGGGAAGGTTGAATTAGAGGAAGTGAACCCGCATTTGCGTGGAAAACCATTTAGGAAAAACCACCCCTAGTTCACCCGACCGAGATTTGAACCTCGATCTCCCCGTCCTCGGCAGTCGAGCTCAACACGACAAGCGCGTTAGCCAACTACGCCACCGAGGCGGGTCTCTGTGTATAGTAAAAATAGGGGAGGAACTGTCCAACCCTTAACCATCTCGCCGGTTATCCTGTGCAGTATCTACCGCTATTAATTCACGCATCCTGCTATTTCCACGGACTCGTGCTTATTTAAGAACAACACTTATAGGGGTGAATTAAAAAAAAAATACAAAGGTTAAAATAAGAACCTGAAAGTTTTAAAAGTACCTAATTGAAAATACCAGATTCAGAATGTTGCCGTTGCGTTTAGATGCTAGAACATTCATTTACTGGGATTCAAATGGTTCTCGAATCTTTCGATACCGATAAGGGTCGAGGGGATCGAGTTTTGACATCCTTAGAAAAAAAAAAATCCTTACCTTTACTCTGCCTCTTCCACGAGAGTTGCGAGGTGTCGAGTTGGCGGCGTTCCTTGAACCTCCTTGGAACCTGTCATAGTTCACCTGACTGTAGTCAAATGGTTGGAACGCGGCCTTCTTTTGTGGAGGCTGATCATGGCCGTTGTTGACAATGTCCTGTCGTTTCCTTTTGTTCTTTTTCTTCTTGGAGGGCTTGGAGACTGTCTCGTCCGTCTCTGCAGACTTGGAGCTCGCCTTGCCGTCCGTCTCGGCGAGCTCCTCTATCCTACTTTGTTTCTGTCTGGGCTGCAAGACTGAGGAAGCTGGTTCTTCTTCCCCTTCGTTGTAAGTGTCGGTCTCAGGATGTTTGCGCTTCTTTGTGAGCTAATCGTGCAAACAAGATGGGTGGGGATCTATAGTTTCACTCATTTAAAATGATTTAGATCAAAGGTCGTGTGATTTTTGAGATTTGTGAAATTACTTAATTCAAAAGTAACATACAATTTATTAATATTTTCAACAATTAATGATGGTTCATTATGTGGTGAAGAAATTACACAAAATAATTAGTCCAAAAAGTATAAAGAAGGGTGTGAGAAGCTTGCGCTTGGAGCAAAATATAAGTTTCAACTGCACTTAACTAAAAAAAATTCTTTCTTTCTCAAATATGAAACTTTGCCAACAAAAATATTCAATTACTTCAGTTTCCATTCTGAGCTGTTATATAAATTACATATCGTATTGAAAAAATCAGAAGTAATTAAATTGCATTTTGCGATGACATGCTAAATTAAATTAAATATCGCAAACATTTGTGCAATAAAAAAAGTAGCCAAGTCTAAGTGATCTTAATGCATAAAGTAGTTTAAATATTCACAACTTAATATTTGAAAATTTAATAACTAACAAAAAATATTCAATCTTAGATTCAGCATCGAGTCTGACGTTTTAGCTCAGTTGGTAGCATATCTTCCTACTGAGTTAAGGGTCCCGGGTTCGATTCCTGGTGTGACCGAAAATGTACCATTGATGAAAATATGGTTTTACCCTTTCACAATGATAAATTAAAACGGGCGCGGACTGGATGTTGTGTCTGTCCTAATCTTAAGTTAGATTATAAGGTATATGGATGTAAAAAAATATTTGTCTTCGAGAATATTTCATATATTTAATTTGAGCTTCGAATTGAAAGCGTGGACTGTGCACATCCCTACCAGTTTAGAGACGCAACAATGGTTGCACAAGACCTGCTAACCTGTTTCCTGAGGGGCTCCACATTTTCCTCTTTGACAACCGGCTCCGGTTCACTCTTCACGGCCACAGCGCTCACTCTAAAGAAATGGTCTCTTATCTGAAACATAACATAATTCATTCAGGGTGTCTACCGGGTTGGAGGAACAAAAATTAGTGATTTTTTGACCGCAAAATTCCTTCAGTAAACGGTCGAACATTATATAATGCACTCACACGCAACATTAAACTTCAACTAGATGGCAAACATTAACCTTATTCTCGGTATCACGATAAAAACAACCAGGCAACTTGCGGCTAGCGCGTGGCATCGTGGGTAGTGGATGGCGTGAATTTCGACATATTTTCGTGACTTTTTGACCAAAATATTGTGACTTTTCTTTGACTTTCATGACGCAGTAAACATGCTATAATTAATTTATTAGCGTTGGAAACATGACTTTGCCGATCATTGTGATTGGTTGTGTAAAATGAATGTTAAGTATATGATATAGAGTGCATTAAGAAAACTATTAAACGTAATTAAATAAATATGATACAATTCTAGAAAAATGAAGCACAAGTTAAAGTAAAAACACTAGCAAATATTGCCACATACTTCAATATTTTGATGCTCATTGCATCTTCCACAGGAAGTAGTAATAAATGTGTGTATTAGTGTTTTAACCTTAATTTGTGCTTAATTTTTACTATAGTTGGGTTGAAGAATTGAATATTTTTTTAAAGGATTCAAGCGAATATTTTCTCGAATCCTCAAATTTCAAGTATCTATAGGGATTCGAGGGTGTCATCCCTAATTTTTACACAACTCTGATCAAATATATTTAACTACACGCTAATTCAAATTAAGTAAACATGTTTTTTTTAAAATATATCTCTGTAAGGAAAACCTGTTTTCTCTTTATAAGACCGTTGTATTTGTATTATATTTTGAAGAAGTTCCAAGAAAGGTGGACAGAAACATATAAAAGGAATGAAAATAAAATGACTTGTACAATGAAAAGAAGAACACAGTTAACACTTTACACTGCTGCCACTGGACAAAGAGGTAACGGCTGCCTCTTGAAGAAAATCGATTGTCACCATCCAATCCCCCCACCTAGGTTTCATTCTATCAGGAATCATCATGAGTGAGTGTGAAACACAACACAATTTTCTAAAAGAAGAAACAAAAATAAGGGGGGGCGGGGGGACCGGAAGTTTGTAAAAAATGAGAGTACACTAAAATAGGAACATGTAAAAGGAATAACAAAAGACACACACACAGGAAAGAAATTAGATTGTATCCTTGCCCATCCCTCCTTAAGTTTCCTCACCCTGCGTATCCTATCCTCATCACCCTCGTCCTCTGGAACTTGAGCCGAGTCTTGGACTGGAGCCTGCTGCTCTGCAGCGTTCTGAGAGTCCATGTACGGCCGCACCAACTTGTATCGCTCGTACGGGCATACAAACGTCAGTTGCTTCACTTCACTCGGCTTCATCGTTAGATCAGAATAATCGTCGTCCTGCTGCGGGGTGGACATACAGACAATATAATCATTAGCTTAACATCACACATTTAGCTCAGCTGGGTTACAAATACCTCCAACATTACAACCACACAGTTAGCTCAGCTGGGTTACAAATACCTCCAACATTACAATCACACAGTTAGCTCAGCTGGGTTACAAATACCTCCAACATTACAATCATCGTTAGATTTAACCATAAATTACTGCATAGTTTCCCAAACTCTCACCAGTTGCATACCCCTTTCAGGGCCACGGTTTAACTAACCTGTGCTTCTAACGGCTGGAAGACTGTGACAAATGGGGCCTGCTGGACCAGCGGCGGTGTCCGTGAGGGGGCTCTGTTTGACCCCGCACTAGTATCACCCATCAAGGTGGGGAGGTCGTCCCTGAAATCCCTGAGCCGTGACAAGTCGTGAGGACAGTGCAGGGCTCCGTCGAGGTTGATCTTTTGCCAGGACGGGGCAGGGACTCTAACCCGCGATATCTCTTCTTCTAGCACCAGCTGCACACACAAACATTCGATATACTACACACCGTTCAGTGATTAGATTCAATGGGCTTAGAATAGGCATGGAAAACTAGACAGACAACCAGTTTTCAAATCCCAGTAGATGAAAATTCTGAAAAGAGCTGAAATATTAAGAATTGTGTGAATTTTTTCCCATTGTAACCGTTATTACTTTTGTTTGCCATTTCACTCCAGTGGTGGCAAATTAATTATAAATTTACTCAACAAATTGGGCATTTTGTTTAAGTATTTATTTTTTACTTTTTTGCAAATACTTTACAATACATTATATAGATAACTTATTTATAATATGTGAAATTTATATAGTTCTTTTCATTCGAGACGAGAACGGTAACGAGACTCAACAATTGAGACGAGATCGGAAAAGAGAATTTTAGAATCCCTTACTTTGGGACATGAACGAGAATTTTAGAATCTTAAAACACTGCAATATTTAGTTTGTCAAATGAATATTAAGTGAGATGTAAAATAAATCAACTAACCAAAATAATTTAAATAAATACTTATCACATATAAAATAATAATAGCAAACATAAAAATGTAAGAATCACCGAATGTTTTATATATTAAGGAATAAAATAACAGTTCCAGAAATTTTTGGAGATTACAGCATTTATTTCCCGACAATCTGGTCGGAAAACGGAAATATTCTTTCCTGCGGGAATCCCGCGCACCCGTATACGATTATTTGTATTGACGATTGCATGCTGATTGTCTATAAAACCTGCACTGGTGATAACGCGGTTTAAGGCGTCACGCTTACGAAAGACTGGATTGCCAATGACTAAGAGGTCAAAGTTTGAAATTGGAGGTAGGTAAGGACATGTCTCGTCCGTGCTCCAAGAGATAAATAATACTGGACTTCCATTGCACGAGTTGAAATGCAGCAACTTGTCTTCCCACGGCTCCCGCCTCACTTTTCTTAAACCTTTCCCATCTCACCTCTACACTTTGCATCTTATTATTATTATTAGCACAGCGTCTTACTACCCGTTCGGGTTATACGCACTTACGCTAATGTGTAATGGTAGGGTGATTGTGAGATGAAATGGAGGACCTACAGTTTAACGTGGGATCCGAACCACGGTGGAGGCCTGGCATTACCCACAATCACAAGACGTCTTGTTAGAAGTGAAGGAAGGGTTTGGTAATCAGATAAATCTGTGCCGGGACCGAGGATTGAACCCTTGACCTCCAGCATAGAAGTCCGACACCTTACCCCTATACCACCAGGTCACCCCCTTTGCATCTTAACCTTGGCTATTGAGCTGCTTGTCTTTCTTTCCTCTTCAACCTTTTAGTCCCCCCTCTCTTATCCTTCTTTCTTGTTTCCCTCCTTTTCTCCTACATTCCCGTCCTATGTCACTATCTAGACACACACTTGGTATCACCTTAAGGGGGCCGCCTCGGTAAACTGCTGTGCGGACGTTTGGCTCTGGCGCAATATTCGATTCTACGACTACTTATTTCAAAATAAAGACGAGATTTTCTGACAGGGCTCTTTTCCCTTAACAACCCTATAGTTTGAGTTTTATTGATAGAATTTCATTTAACAACTTTTTAACCATACCTGTAGAACTATGAGACTGGGCTTGACGAAAATGGGCTGTAGATTCATCCTTCTTCCAACAAATATAGTAATTTTTTGAAAGGCTCCCAAAATAATTTTTTTTAAGATATTTGAGAAATAGTAGCAAGCCTCCCTCTTTACCTTGAGATAAATAGTTTCATAGTTTTCTTTCCCCCGTTTATTATCGACATGACAACTGGCGGTTGTAGGTGAAGGGTTAGTAGTAGTATAAGCTTGGACCGAATAGGAAAGAGTTCAACAGTATCTTAAGCCGTGTGGGCTGACAGCGATTGATACTTTCTAGCTGAATGAGGCGGTCGCCTTAAAAGTTTTACAGTCTAACTTATCATTTCCTTTTCTATAAGGAAGTAATCTGTTGCGAAACCTTTGCGCCTCATCTCGACCGTTTCTAGTAATTTTATGGCCCTCTCGTTTCTTCTTGTACCAACTATTTCCCACCTTAATTCCATTTTGTGTAAATACTTCGAGCAACCTTTTACCTTCCTAATTTATCTCTCCCCATCCCCCATATCGTAACACTTCCTCAACTGTTTCATTCATGTCCCTCGTCCCAATCTGGCACTCGCTCCCTCTATGTCCTCATGAACAGTTTCCAGCCTCCCCACCCCCTCTCCTCTTTCCTACGCACTACCTTTATACACCCGTCACTAGACCTTTCTCTTGGCCTCATGCCTCCCAGTGTTTCTCACACGCCCTTCCGAGTCTTCTTCTATCATGTCTTTATCTTCCTCTGGGCGTCCTATTTTGGGTGCATCAACTTGTATAACCTCCCCCTCCATTCTTATGATCTGATCGTTGACTCCTTCCCCTCTCCTGTAACTCTTCTCTCAATACAAAGTTTCCGATGAAGGCAGAATAAACGGCGTAGTAAGCGTGCACTAAACTACAGTAGCCCCGTGGCTTCTTTGGTGCTTACTGACAGCTCACAGCTGACTAATGACAGTCAACATTTAGGTATATACCTACATTTTGACTGTCAGAAGTGACCGCTGCTAAACACATGTTTTTGCAGATCATATGGTTCGGCGTAGGGATACATAATTTGGTCTGGTAACTTTTCAAAGCTGTCAGCTGTTAGCTTTGAACTGTCAGTCAGCACCAAAGAAGCCATGGGGCTACTGTATTAATCAAGAACTACATACACGGCAATAAAAGTTGTTATGAAGATCAATTTTATTTTCAATTTTGTTAAAATAGTTTTCAAAATATATTTCAAACAAAAAAAATATACAAAATTTTTTACAAGCAAACGTTAAAATGTATCAAGTTAAAGGATAGTATTATTTTCTGCAGTGGTATGAGCGAGAGAGAGCTCGGACCGGCTCAAAACTATTATCCTTGTTCCGAGTTTTGTTCCTACGGGATGCGGCTCGGACTTTACAATCCTAAAAGAGACATGGGAACATCAGGAAGGGTCTGAGGGGCAGGGAAAAAAACAACAAAAAAGTAGATATTCGAATAGTGAAAACTACCTAATAGCTTTCTTTGTCAATCTTTTCTAGTCTGGGTGATTGAGAGAGCGTTGGTTGCGTCACTCCTTGTACCGCCGGTACTCACCAGATGTCTCTGGTCGAAATTCGAACAAGATACACTCAATTAAAGGGATTATGGTTATATGTCTTATTAAGTCGTATTCTTTAATTTGATAAATGGCACCTGAACACAGGAACCAAACCCGAGACTTTAGACTTAGTATGCCAATCTTCTAGCCACTGAGCTAACAAGGAGTCATCCTGTGCGCAGGGCCATTCTTCACCCATCTTTTAAGCCAGAGTCTGTGATTGATGTGTGGAAATAGTCAGTTACGTGTGAGTGATCAATTTAGATCACAAGATATCAGATAGCGCAGCCACCTTTGACTCAGGAGCGCTTTATTCTGCCAATTGAACGAATGAGCGTGTCACGATGGATTAAATCGCCACCTTATTATATTTGCTTGTTACGGTTATAACCACAAGCATGATTACATTTTTCTTTCTCACCAAGTGGGGCTCAAACCAAAGACTCCTAGAACGTCACTTAGGTGTCCTCTTTAAGACCTTGACCTTGGATGGGGCCCGTAATACACATCCCGACCTACCTTAGTGAGAGGTTGTTCCCGAGCCTTGAGCACTATCTGATGGAGATTGACCAAGTTCTTCCTGACGGTCGTGGGTATGGGGTTACAGCAGGCCAGGATCCCCTGCATCTCGCGGGGGAGCGTGTCCGCTATCTGGAGCATCATGTGGTTCGGCAGGATGAACCTGACAGCGACAAACACATTGTGATGTTTCCCTCTCTATTTACAGCGTGGAATAGAGCGAAGGAGAGCATGTAATAGACAGAGAGAGTGTGGAACAGACAGAGAGAGAGCATGGAATAGTCAGAGAGAGTGTGTGGAACAGACAGAGAGAGTGTGGAACAGACAGAGGGTGTGTGGAAAGACTGGGAGAGTGTGGAACAGACAGAGAGAGTGTGGAACAGACAGAGAGAGAGAGAGTGGAACAGACAGAGAGAGAGTGGAACAGACAGAGGGTGTGTGGAAAGACAGAGAGAGTTTGGAACAGACAGAGAGAGAGCATGGAATAGTCAGAGAGTGTGGAACAGACAGAGGGTGTGTGGAAAGACCGAGAGAGAGTGGAACAGACAAAGGGTGTGTGGAAAGACTGAGAGAGTGTGGAACAGACAGAGAGAGTGTGGAACAGACAGAGGGTGTGTGGAAAGACCGAGAGAGCGTGAAATGAACAATTTCGAATCTATTAAGTCCAGTCTCTTTGAGATTTAAGTGAACCAGGAATGAACACCATTAACACCTATTAATATAACTCACTTCGATGGCTGCATGGTCTAAGGCGCTACTCTCGCGAGAGATTAGATTGCCGATTGACTACACCGCTCTCTCCACACTAATGTGGTTTAACTTCCTACACATTTAACTCTGCTCATACCTACCCCAATAGTATAATTATTAGAACACAAGCATATAACTTTAATGGGTAGTAAGACGTGGGGCTAAAAAAATAATTATAGATATCTGCATAGAAGGTTTTTTGAGTTAAAATCAAATCATATCCTAGTTAGATATGCTAAACTTATGCTGTCAAATAAAGAGAGTTAACCATTATAAAAATAACATTAGTTTTTTTTATATCAGTTCTATAAGTTATCTTGTATAAATTTAAGCTCTTCAACATGTTCACGCAACAACCGTTCACATTATCAAATTTAAGCGATAGAGAGCACCCACCCATCTGTTGGGATGATTATAAACTATTTCAATATACATCTCTAGTCCTCAAAGTTAACTGATTTGTTATGTATCATCAGACACATCCTCAGGAGGAACTGTCTTCTTCACGACGTCATAGAAGGAACGATTGAGGGAAAGAGGAGTTTAGGAAGGAGGAGGCAGAGGACAGAGCGCATTGGCGGTGTAAGTTCACTAACAAAAAGAATGGACCAGTCATAAGATAGAACCTCTAACAATAATAATAATGGAGATGATATTAATACTATAAACTATACGAAGGTTTTATAAAGGTTGTTTTTGACAAGAAAGAGACGGGAGGAGCAGATAGTATAAAGTGATCATGTAAGAGGAGAAGAATGGAAGTGATTAAAGGAGGAAGAGTGGTGGAAGGATAGTTTAGAGGAAGATAGAAGAATTTTAACAAACTGATCCGGCCACAGGCTGGAAAAAAAGTTAATGATGATGATTAAAGAGAAAAAAAGAAATATGGAGTGCCTATTTATTATGAAATAATGTCTTCAAATCAAATAGATTAAATTCAAAATTTTCCAACTTTTTGGAAATATCTTTGAGCCGGGTTTGAGCGACTAATAAAATCCAAATTGAACTGGAATATTCGTGATGTAGGTCTTGACAAGAGTCGTAACAGAGAGAGAGAATCAAAACACGATCACTCACCCAATGCTTTCGTCTTCCTCTCTCGCCACCTTGTCCCGCCACCGGTACAATTCCTTCAGAGCGAACATCTGTTGGTTGTCAAACAGCTTTTTGCTGCGCCGGTACACTCCCATGTGACTGTCTTCCGTCAGGATAGGCTTCCAATAACGCTAACACGAAACAACAACGAGCAAAATTATCAGAGCAAACAGAAACAAACAATCGAAAAAAGAAATTATAAGGGGTGAACGAGATACCGAACCCCCGGGAAAAGTTAGGGAATTTATCAATTCCCATTGGTCAGGCGGGAAACAAAACAAAGGGCTTGCACTTGTGTTCTAGAAGTTAGTACCCACTCATCACTGTTAATCTCTTTGGTACAGTAGCCTCATGGCTTCTTTGGTGCTCACTGACAGCTGACGGCTTTGATAAGCTACCAGACCAAATTATGTATCCCTACGCCAAAACATGTGTTTAGCAGCTGTCACTTCTGACGGTCAAAATTTAGTTATATACCTAAATGTTGTCTGTCAGAAGTCAGCTGTGTGCTGTCAATCAGCACCAAAGAAGCCACGGGGCTACTCTAGACAGTCTTCTTGGTGCTATAGCAAACTTGGGGGTCGGGACGAGGAGTGGGTTATTTTACCACCTGTAGAGAGACAAACAAGTTGGAAGGCGCCTCAGTTATTTTTTAGGTTCAGCAAGTGAAAGAGCTTGAAAGATTTAGAGAAGGACAGCGATATATTCTACTATCTGTTGGGGTCCGAGGATGAGTGTAAAGGGAGGGGTGGAGGACGCAGCTCGCCAAAGTAAACCATTTACGAGGGTTCATCATGTCTGTCGTTGGCGAGCCAGACAGGGAGTAGAGTGTAGGGGGTGTTAACAAGCACCTTTAAGGGGTGTCAAACCTGGAGAGAACATTTAAGGGGTATTAAACCTAGATAATATTTTGCAGTTTCATACTTAGAGCATATTGAAGATATGACAAATAATATATTTTGTAGTGTTTTTTTGCACTGCGCAAATTAAATATAAGACACAATTTTCAAAAGAAATTAACTAATAAAAATAATTTCCATCAAAAATGTAATAGAATTAAATATTTGATAGTAATTCAAAATTTGGTTATTTGAGGTTACACCCCGCTCTCCCGTTTTTTTTTTAGCGCCGTGTCCTATCCCCTGTTCCAGTTATATGCCTGTGTACTAATGACTCTAGTATGTTATTTAAACCTCACCTTTTTACATATTTCAGCGCTCTGCTGTAAGACGGACTCGAGAATATTGGTGTTTCCGTTCGCCGCGTCCAGTAGAGCATTCTTCATCGTGTCGTATATGTAGAGCAAGTAGTGAGTATCTTCTCGCGCATAGTTGCGGAGCTCCTTGGGGAGCGGCCTATCAACACACACATAAATATAGGTGAGAGGGATAGAAACTAAGGACGGGACCCTCGAATCCTTGAGGATTATCAATAATATCAGATTGGAGACTCAAATCCTTTAAAAAAGATTTTATCCTTGAATTTCTCAAGAGGAATTTGTTTTATAAATCTAAATATTGCTTATTGGTGGATCAGAAGCAATTATAATTATAAGTACTACGAACTTAATAACCAGACTCCAGACCAGTAATTTAAGTTTTAACACTTAACTGAATGTATAAATGTTATAATGAGTGGGTTGTAAGAAAGAATGTTAACATTCAGTGACTATTTGTATTTTATATTATTCTGTTATATTTATATATCCTCTTATGTTCATCATTAGTCCCAAGATTGAGATTAAACGGTCAATTGGATCTGTAAGATAGTGGCTTCAACCTAACTCTAATAGAAACATAAAAGGGAACGAACACAATGCGGTTTTTACAACAAAAACGAGAACACAATTCACATTTTACACTGCTGCCGCTGGACAAAGGAGTAATGGCCGCCTCTTGAAGAAAATCAGTCGTTATCGTCCAATTCTTCGACCAAGGTTTTTTTTTTCTATTGAAATTCTTAAGGAGGTAATGTGAAATATCCAAAGCAACTTTCTAGAAAATATCCTTTGGTGGCCACATGGTCTAAGGTGTTAATCTCGCAATAGACTTAACTGAGGACGGTAGCGATGGAGGCTCGAATCATGGTCTGGTGTACTAATAGTGGTTTTTCCTACATGGTTTTCCACTCAAATGCAGGTACAATTTACTCTTTCCCAACCCATTAGCTTAATTATTAAGTAACCTGAATTGGTAGTAAGATGCAGTGCTAGATAAAAAAAGAAGAGGAAACAAGAAAATTGGTAAAGGATGATAGGACCTATAAAAATGAACCCAAGCTTGACTCGAATCTACAGTCGGGGCCTGATTTATGACCTAGATAAAAACAAGGCGATAGTGACCTGATCCTCCAGTCAGCGAGCTGGTATTGCTTGTTGGCCGTGACCTTGCAGTAGTGCTGCAACAAGTACGCCAGGGACAGGTGAGGGAAGTCGAGGGCCTTGGCCGCCTGGTGAGTGTCGAAACAAGTTGACAAGGTACACACTGAGGTCCCTCTGTAACCACTCGACGTCGTGGTCCGCACCGTGAAACACCTGGAACCATCAGGGACGACACACGTCAAATGGGACAACTAGGAAACTTATGGGATATACTTTGATGTGTTCATACATCAAGTCATGCGATCTCCAGCAATCACCTTTGCTATAAAATAACAATAATGATATGGTATTTAACGTGCACGTTCTGAAACTACGGATTTTATCACAAGACTGGTTCAGTTTTTTATCCGAGCCGCATAGTTTCCACTACCGGCTATCCAGGCCTGTCGTAGCTTCATATGACTTATAACTTAACTTCAGATTAGGACAGACACAGCAGCCAGTCCTCAGCCGTTAATCTGTCGATATGAAAGGGTAAGCCCACATTTCACTAATGATAAATTTTTCGTTCATGCCAGGAATCAAACCCTGGACCCTTAGCCCAGTAGATTATCACGCTATCGACTAAGCTAAGGTGTCGGGCCATGATATATTAAAATGAACTATCAATATTGACTGCAAAAGAATGTTTGAAATTTCTAAACAGCTCGTTCTTCTAAAAGTGGACTGTACACGATAGTGGAAGGGAGCTACCACTCTGAGAGAAGGCAGTATCAATAGGCTCATTGGTGTTCATTTTTTTCTGTGTGTCTCATTAACTGCTCAGGTTATTATTTACAGCTATGTTTCTGCCTTGACAACACCGTGGTTGGTGAACACAATGACCCACCCATACCTTGACAACACTGTGGTTGGTGAAGACAATGACTCATACCTTGACAACACTGGGGTTGGTGAAGACAATGACTCATACCTTGACAACACTGTGGTTGGTGAAGACAATGACTCATACCTTGACAACACTGTGGTTGGTAAACACAATGACCCACCCATACCTTGACAACACTGTGGTTGGTGTAGACAATGACCCATACCTTGACAACACCGTGGTTGGTGAAGACAATGACTCATGCCTTGACAACACTGGGGTTGGTGAAGACAATGACCCATACCTTGACAACACTGTGGTTGGTGAAGACAATGACCCATACCTTGACAACACCGTGGTTGGTGAAGACAATGACTCATACCTTGACAACACTGGGGTTGGTGAAGACAATGACCCATACCTTGACAACACCGTGGTTGGTGAAGACAATGACCCATACCTTGACAACACTGGGGTTGGTGAACACAATGACCCATACCTTGACAACACCGTGGTTGGTGAACACAATGACCCATACCTTGACAACACTGGGGTTGGTGAACACATCGTTCAGGCAGTGAAGTTTGTCCCTCAATTCAAGAGTGTCTATGATATAGTCGGTGTCCCTCGTGGAGATCTGCATGAGACAGGTGATGCCTTGGAACGTACGATACGAGTGGTGCTGGAAACCAATCAACAAATCATATTTAGCTTCACGATTTGGTTTTTCACTCAAGAATAATTTGCACAATCCCTTAAAATTCCCATATTTTCCCCTGATTAATTTGACTAAATAAACTAAGCTATTTGAAGCTAACAAAGATAATGGATCCAATCATAAAAATAAAACTTATCAGAAATTTATTTTTCAACTTCTAATTTGCTCACAGTATCACCCCAAAAAATAAGAAATAGTATATTAGGGTTAACTATTTTGTATCTAACCGAGTTAGAGACGAATATATTCTTTATATTCTAACCACAATCCTATAAGTTTTATTTTAGACTCAAATATATATGTGTGTATAAAATTTCACATACTATTTAATTTGAATTTAATGTTTAATTTATAGGATATTCAATCCTGATTTGATTCATATTTGTATTAAATTATTTATTTTATTCATATTCAATTTGAGTTCATAAGCCAATATTTGGATTTGATTCAAAATTGAAAATCTTGGATTAACACGAGCTAAATTTATTTTCAGTTCTCCCGTTTGGAGAAAAAAAAAATCACAGAAGTCGATTCTTAACAATTACATTTATTATCGGATAAAGTTAGATTTATGAGATTCACCTCCAAATCGACAGCTATCTCCGAGTACTTGGCCAGATCTGCCATCATGTCGGCAAGTTCCTCCGGCCTCCCCACCATGAACAACGGCGTCTCTTCGAGAGATTTGTACATCGTCGGCTTCACCTTCTTGAGCTGATCCTCCGGGGACTTGAACCGGTCCAGCTCGTACTCATACGGATGACTGTAACTAAGGACAGAGCAACAAGGAGACACAGTGAGATGATTTTAAGTTTTATTCGAGTTCACTTTGAATTGCAAAAAAGGGCTTCACACGCCCATATTCATTATTTTAATGAAATTTTGATTTTACAAAGGTTTTATTAAACAAAAGAATGCACAAGAAAGAGGAATAGAAGCTCATAAAAGAAATACATATAATAGCTTTTAACAGGGAGAGAAGGAAACAGTATCCCGCTTGGCTTGAGGCCTCACTCCCGCAATAGCCTAAACAAACAATGAGCCTCCACCGTGGTTCGGATCCCACGTTAAACTGTAGGTCCTCCATTTCATCTCACAATCACCCTAACATTACACATTAGCGAAAGTGCGTATAAACCGAACAGGTAGTAAGACGCGGTGCTAACAATAATTCAAAGATATATATTATATATTCACATCCAATGTCCTCTTCCTGTTTTTGTCCTGTTATGTTATTCATTTTACATGTTCCTATGTTACTGTCCTATCATTCTTTACAAATTCCCTTTTTATCCTTTTTGTGTTTCAGGGTTTCTCTTTTAGGAAGTTGCATTGAGCATTTCGCTCCCTCCCGATGAGTTCCGAAAGAATGAAACCTAGGCCAAGAGAATGGGCGTTGACGATCGATTTTCTTCAAGAAGCAGCCATTACCACTTTGTCCAGTGGCAGCAGTGTAAAGTATGAACTGTTTTGTTCTTTTCATTGTAAAAGCCATATTGGGGTTTGTTTTTATCCACCTTTCCTGTAACTTCTTCCAAATACTTATACAAAATACCTCAAAAAGTGAAAGGAGGTTTACCTTAAAGAAAAATAAAGTTATAATAGTTTGATTGATTT